>WNWK01026399.1:0-27423 GCA_009830355.1 Cherax destructor | reverse complement strand
ATCAAGAAAAAAAGGAAAATTTTTTAAAAAACGATACTAGCCCCGGAGTTATGGGGCACCCCCTTTTGGAAAATTTTTTAAGGAAATCGACCAGACGACATTTTGGAAGAAAAAAGGGGGGGGGGGGGACATGATAACAAAAAAATTTAAATCCCGAGAAATCGAAAAGGGGGGACAGGGACAGTATGTTCCAGAGATGAGAAAAAACAAGGACTAAAAATTTTGGGGTTGAAGACTAAAAAGGGGGCCAAAGGGATGGGGGGAAATTTTTTTTCCCCGTCAAAAATTTGGGGGGAAAGGGAATAGTCGGGAAAGTGACTTAGTGGAGGCAGGAACCATACATGTTTAAAGAAGCTGATTGATAAAGTTTCATGGGGGGGGGGAAAAAGGGGGCCCCTTTTTGACCAGAGAAGGGGGGGGGCCCCAGAAATGAATCGCCCCCTGCAACCACAAATAGGTAAGTACAATTAAATGAGCCCACACACACACACACACACACACACCCCCCAAAACACGAAAAATGAGCTAAGACCGGCCCCTGAAAAGCTTGGGATTTTTCTCTCCTTGAAAAAAGATATTTTTCCCCTGTCACTATTGGCAAACATCATTCTCTAAATTCTGGTGGTTTTTGTCCCTTTTTACACCATTGTCCGGGGGGAAATTTTTCCAGACATGTGGTGGTGTTTTTTTGGGAAAAAAACTTGACCCCAAAAGAACCCCTATCCGGGGGGGTTTAATTTTTTTGCCCCCCCCTCCAATTAGCGAAGAGGGGGGGGGGGGGGGATTTAAACTTTAAAATTTTTTTTTTATTTTGAAAATTTTTTAAATTTTGGGGAATATTGTCTTTAAATTTAAAAAAACATTTGAAACATAGACACTGATTTTTTAGTGTTTTTTTTCCCTTTAGAGTTATAAAAAAAAAAAAATGCCCTGTTTGATAGAGTTTTTGGTTCTCCTCTACAAAAAAATTACAACATACAGTTTTCCCCAATTTAGATCAGATGAAAGATTAGGAGTTGGGGTATAGAACTTAAAATTCATCTTGAGCTTCCTCTCAATAGATTGCATTTATAAATTTTTTAAATCCCTTTTTTTTTTTTTTTTTTTTTTTTTTTGGGAAAAAAAAATCACTATCAAGAAAAAAAAAAAAATATCGCAAAATCGCTCTTTAGTTCGGGGTGAACCATCACCCCCCTTTTACCCCGCGAAAGAATCATGAATATGATAAATACTTTTTGCATAATAGGGGGAAAATGTCAATAACTTACTCCTGAGATATTCAATTTTTAAAAACCGGGGAAAGGGGGGTTTTGGGGACATATTCAGTAGGGACGCCGTGCCAAAAAGTCGCATCTTGTAGGGGCCCCCCTGAATATAAATTTTTTTTTAGGGGGGCACAAGGGTTCCACAGGGTTTTTTTAAGGGGGCAGGGGAGGAACAACCCTTGGGAAATGTTGAAGGGGTTCCCCCGCCACATGGGGGTGGGGGGAAAAACCATAAAAATTTTTAAAGGGAAATAAAAAAAATATTTAGGGGGGTCGTGGGCCTTTGGGGGGGCTCCAGGCGACGGGCCCCCCCCGTGTCACCCTAGATAATAAAAGGGGAAAAAAAAATGTGACAAGTGAAAAAATACAGTGAATAGGTTTATTTTTATATCGACAAGAAAGGGATATACGTAAAAAAATCACATTGAGGGGTTTGGGGGAATTTTTTAGGATACCCCCAAAAGCTGGCCAAAAAAGCATCGCATCCCGGTATTCACCTATGCGTGGTTTTTGGGGGTTTTTGGGGTAAAATCCCCTACCTAACCGCTAAGCTGTTTGTGGGGGAAAGGTCCTCTCATAGAAGATAAGGAATAGGATATCAAGTACCTCAGTAACAAATAGCAATTGGTATTTCTTTAGGAGGAAAGTATGAGCAGACAGGTGAATCATAGTTTACACTGGTAGATTGTAAGGGTTAGGTCAGCCAGGTAGAGGAGCACTAGACTCACGTTACTGCGGAGACTTCATACTACTCATACACCATAACACAATTTCACCTAATTACTTTTCACACAATAACCCACACACATAGTTCCACACACACACACACACACACACACACACACACACACACACACACACACACACACACACATTAATCTGAATAGGGTTGTGGGTGTGTTGTATCAGGGCCAGGTGGTGAGAAGTACTGCAGACACGTGTCACCGCAACTCCACATACACACCCATACACCATAACACACACTCAAACCTACTCATTATTCACACATATATACACACACAAACATACATACACACACACACATACATACACACACAAACTAACATACACACACAAAAAAAAAAACTAACACACACACATAAACTAACGCACACACACACACACAAACTAACACACACACACACATACACATACACACAAAACTAACACACACACACAGGCCCACACACACACCCCCCCTGCCCTCTCTCCACCCACTTTTCACTCCTTTTCCCTTGAACTCCCCCTCTTCACCCACCTTCCTCCTCTCTCACCCACCTCCTCCCTCTCATCTGCCACCTCTCCCCTCCTCTCCTCACATAGCTTCCCCCTTCTCTCACTTCCACTCCTCCCCTCCTCCCTCCCTCTCTCCCCATTCTCTCTCCACCTCTGCTTCTCCTCTTCACTTTCCTCATAATCCCCTATTCTCCCCCTTCCCCACCTCTCTTCCATTTCCCACTGTCTTCTAGTTCTTCTCTCCTCCCTCCTACCCCTCTACACAAATACCCAGCAATCACACCACTAAAACAACCACACAGAAATACATAAGCCTACTCTAGGCATCTTAAAAATAAAATAAAATGGGGTCCCAGGAGAGCAGGACGGAAAACTAGGGGACCGGGAGGATGAGTCTGCAAAGGAAGATTGGCAGCAGAGCCTGCGAAAAGGAACATGAGTGGGAAGAAGTTTATGGAGCTTTTAGCATGAAATGGAGGAGAGGATAGCTGCAGAAAGTGTAAGATAAGGGAGGAGAGGAGCATAGAGAAAAAGCAGGAAGTGGGGAAAGCAGCCACAACAGCAGAGTACAAGATACAGAGATTGTGAAGAAGAATCAGGTTCTGAAACAGCCATAGAACTAAAAGTTAATGTGATGGTATCAGAACCGCTTACTCAGTCACAAAGAAGAGGACTAGAGAACGGAGAAAACTGGAATGCAGAGGCTATATCAGACTATCGTGAGTTCAGAGAAAGAGAGGATCACATCAGGAACAATCGAGGGAGTGTAGTGTGCTGAGAGCTAAGCTATACGTAGAAGCCCTCTAACAGACCACAGCAGTTATTGTGGGGAAGTTAAGAAGGAAAGCTATTGCAGTCACTGAAGCAAAGGGATAACAGACAGTGAAGAGATTGAAGAAAAGGAAAGCTTTCAATGGAGGCAACTAACTGAATCAGGGTTACACAGGATAGGTAGTGGGAGAATGAAAGAGAGAGATCAGTCTTTGCTGAGGGCTCCATGAAGTTGAAGGGGAAAACTACGAAGCAAGAAGACAAGGGGAGAAAATGCGATTGAAACATCATGAAAGCAATAGGAGAAGATGATGACCCAGCTGGCAAATTCTCTGAGAATAGGGGATTTGCAAGAGGGAAGAATCCGGCCAGTCAAAGTACTTTAAAGCAGAATTGACTGAAACAGGATCCTTGCAGGAGAAAGCAAGACCAAGGGATACAGCCAGGAGTACCGGAGGGGTGTATCTCGAATCGCGACAGAACACGGGAAGAAAGACAGAAACTGAAAGAGAGGGTACAGAGACAAAAGGAGGAAAGAGAGACACAGAGAACCCAGACTCAGGAGGAAGTTCTCTAATACAACCACCTTCAGATGTCCAACCTGGACAACCTCAATGCAACTAAAACAACCTAACCCAAAACACACACATACCCAATGATTCCACCCACCAGTACAAACTCCACCTTCACACCAAACCACCCATATGTCTCTATCAGATCTCCCCACTTTCCCAACTCCCAACATACCCCCTCAGACTAATGTTTTAGAAAAGAAGTTAAAGGTTTGGTATACAAACGTTAGATTGTATAACAAATAAATGCGAGAGGTGGTGGCTGAAAGAATAGTGCTGAGACATCCCAGACATAATAGCACCCACAGAAACGAAAACCTCACCAGTGACGATAATCAGATGCAACTTTTCCCACCTGATAACAAAACCAGAAAGATAGAGGAGCAGAGGTGGGAGGGAGGGAGTTGCACCAAGCCACGTTAACAGGGATTTGAGGAAGTGGAAGGAATGTGGATGGAATGGGGAGAAAGTGATCATAGGGAACAATTCAGTCTGAGGGCCATGGGCAGGATACCACAATGTACAACCCTGGGCCACAGAACTGCAGGAGTGTCAAGAAGAATACGACGAGAGCAAATGTATAATGGTATATCACACCAGCCCAGCAAAGCAGAAGAGCCCACATGGGGAGAGCAAAGCATTAGTTATGGGTGATTTCAATCACAAAGCAGATTGATTGTGGAAAACCCAGAGCCCCACACGGTAGTCCTGAATCATGAGTACTCGGTGATGATTGACGCGGCACTGAAAACTATGCACGAACATGTTAGAGACACTTACTAGGAGAGAGAGGGGACGATCCAGCAAGATTGACCTTAGTATTCACTTTGAGAAGTTCGGACATCGAGGATACAGATGAAAGCTGGCCCTTTGAGCCAGTGACTATTTGGTTCTGTGTTTTGGATATATAAAGTTGAGCTACAGAGAGGAGTAGGAATAGAAGGAGAACGAAACTACAAAAGGGGGACTATTATATACGAGGAAACTTCCCTACAAGACGTTCAGTGGGAGAGAGAATTGGCAGGAAAACTAGGTAAATGATATAATCAAAGTCAAGCCCCGACGGCGGGGGAAAGCACATCAGGAGGAAAACAAAAGTCGGACAGTAATAAGGAGAAAGGGGTGGGGAGTTCACACAACGACCAAGGGGGTGGGGGAGCTCAACATGAGATTAAGAATTTATTTCACAGAACAGGTAGGACTCCAGGAAGAATAGGGAGGTATACAACAAGTGCGGGGATGAAATACACACAACCGAGGAGGAGGTGAAGAAGCTGTTTATGTGAACTCGATACTCAAAAGCGGGGCCCGGACAACATTCGTGGTCCTTAGAGAGGGAGAGAGAAAGCACTAACACAAACCCCTTTCCTTTAAACTGGGCAATACTCGAGGTGTGGAAGATGGCAAATGGTCCCAATTTTTAAGAAAGGAGACAGACACGAGGCTTTAAAAACTAAGACCTGTGTCACTGAGGAAGTATGAAAAGTCAGGGAGAAGATCATCGGGAGAGAGTGGAGAAACGGGGAAAGACACAGTTATAAACGACAACCAGCAGTTTCAGGAAGGAAAATCCGGCCACAAACTTATTGTTTTATGATAAGGTAACAGAAGTAGAACGTGGGGGAGAGGGGGATGGACTGATTTTTTTTACTGAGAAGGTTTACAATTCTTTAAAGAGGTAATGCCAAAGGATCAGGACACGAACAGGAAAACACTGAAGGGTCAGAGAATATCTACAGGGAGGCAACAAGAGTTTATGGTACGACGAGAAAAACAGAGGGGCACCGAGAGTGGAGTTCCACAAGGGTCAGTCCTAGGACCTAAAAAGTTTGGTATGGAATGACATAACGGAAGGGATAGACCGAGTGTCCTTTTTTGAGATGATGTGAGTTATGAGGAGATTATGTTTGGGATCAGGGGACTACAAAGAGACCTGGACAGGCCGCAGCCTGGTCCAGTAACTGCCTGAATTTAACCCCCAAATGAAAGTCATGAAACGGGGAAGGCAAAGAAGACCGCAGACAGAGTATAGCCCAGGTGGCCAAAAACTGCAAGCCCCACTCAAAGAAAAAAATTTGGGGGGAGTATAATAAGAGACATTTTTCCCGAGGCACACATCAATCAGATAACCGCTGCATTTCGGCTGGCAAACCCAAGAATAGGGGTTTCCCAAAACCTCACTAAGGAATCATTCAAGACTTGTATACATATACGCTCAGCCCATATTGAGTATGAGCACGGTTTGGAAAACCCCCACCCGGTCAAGCTAAGAAATAGAGAAAGTGCAGGTTTGGAACAAGACTAGTCCCAGAGCAAGGGGGTTGTCCTACGAAGAAAGGTTAAGGAATGGCCTGACGAAAACCCCCAGGACAGGAGGTTAGGGAGAATGATAACGACATATTAACGGAGGAATAGATAGGTGGACAGAGACAAGATGTTCCAGAGAGGGGAACAGCAACAAGGGGGGCATATGAGTTAACTCCTTTTTGAGTCAAAGGGATGTTAGGAAGGATTAGTCATAGGGGTTGTTTTAGAAGTGGAAAGCCAGAAAGCACATAGTGGGGGGCAGGAACCATACATAGTTTTAAGACTAGTTGATAAAGCTTTTTTGGAGGAAGGGAGAGAGGACCTAGTAGCAACAGGGAAAAGGCGGGCCAGGAGGGTTTTGACCGACCCCCGCAACAAATAGGTGAGTACAAATAGGTGAGACATCCCACCATACTTATCACGGCCGCGGCCACTGAGGTGTCTGCCGCAGCTCACACACACACTCCTCACAGAAGGCCATGTAGTGTATTTAAATAAAAAAATCATAAAAAAAAAAGCAATTTTAGGGTAAAAACTCTCAATTAACACATATTTTTGCTGACACAAAAAATACTTTAGTAAAAAAAATACTAAATGAGAATAAGCAGATTGCATCAACTTGTTGCCCGAATGAGAATTTTTTTTGGAAGAAAATATTTTCCAAAGTTTTCATAATTTTATAACGAAAAAAGCTCCTCCCCTTTTTCCTTGCACTATAGCTGTTTAACATTTGACTGCGTGAACTTTCCCCCGGGTTTTACTTTGCAGGTCACCGCTACAGTTCGAAAGGTGACCCTACACCGCAACATTTAGAAACTGCGATTTTGATCATCTAGCAAATACAGGTCATGGTTGAATGCCATTTCGGGGCAAGACCATGCCAGTCCTTCTTGTACTTTACCTCCCCCCTTGCCTTAACTGTCATGGGCCCCGCACCCAGGATTTCCCCTGTCGGTTTAATAAAGGGGGGGGAACCCCGCCCCAAGAGGGGGGGGTTTTAATGTTATGGCCCCTCTCACCTCCCTTTTTAAAGGGGAGATTTCCCTTTTTTTATTCCGTCAACCCGTTCGAACCTTTTTGCTGTCCTTGGCTCGGGGGGTCCCCCCCGGGCATCCCATACTTCCACTTTTTTTCCTTTTTACCACCGCACAGTTCTGTGCCCACACGCCCTAGTCCACCACCCAACCCTCACCACCCCCCTTCCTTCAAAGTCCGGCAAAAATCCCCATTGTCCGGTTCTTCACCCCCCACTAATTTCTGTAACGGGGTGGAGGTTCATCCTCCCCTCGTTCAAATCATCCCCGTCCCTCCTAAGTTCTTCCTTGACTCCCCTCCCCAGGTCGCCTTACTCCTGTCCCCTCCCAAGCCCCTTTGAAAGCCTTCCTCTTCCTCCCCTTTACTATAGTACATTTTGGGGTCTCCCGATGGTTGCTCACTCTCCTCCTTCATTTATAATGTAGTCCCACATTCTCATCTTTGTCTTCCTATAATCCCTGAAGCTATCGCAAATTTATTAAGAGATTTAGCCATTATAAAACCCGTACCTTTTCCCGTTCCTTTCCTCCTCTCTTTTTCCATCCACACCCCTCCTTCCTTCACAGCCCACTCCTTTGATTACAGGTTTTCCGCTGCCTCCACACACGGATTTTTCAACCCTAGTCCATAGGGTACCTTTAACTTCGACTTGTATCTTTTCTTTTCATAAATCATAGCCATTTGCAGTGGAAATCCGAGGCCTCAGGGGGAACCGGTGAGCTTCAGGTGTTGCTCTTCCAGTTTTCCCTGTTGGTGTCTGTTTGCAAGAACCCAAATTACAATCCACTGTTATTCGTCCCTTTTCGTGCTATGATTTATATTCACGATCCTTTTTCTGATGGCCCTTTAACGAAAGTGCTCTTCTTATACGAAAATGGTATTCCATACTATGTTCATAATATATTCCATACTATGTTCATTCTTCTCAATTACACTGCAGCCCATATCCACTTGAATAAGGGTATACACTCTTGTTTTTTATATCTCTTTCCTCTCGGGCTCTGTCTATCCCAGATGTTGATTTTCTGTTTCTTCCCTTGCGCCACCCATTCTGTTACTTCGATTTTAACGCACACCATTATTTTTGGGGGTCGCATTGTGACTTCCGTGGGCATTCAGTTGGGGGATTTCTGTTTTTCTCCCTCCCCTGTTTTAAATACAGGCACTTATCCATTTTGATCCTCAAACTCATTCTTTTTGTTGATCGATCTTCTCCATCTGCTTTTCATCAACTGTCCTTGACTCACCTGGTTGTCCTCCGGACCAATTTACAGCGATCATTTTCCAACCCTCCTCATGTCCCCTTCATATTCTCCACCTTTCGTAACCCGCTGGCAATTTGACCGGGCGAAAGGGACCCTTACAAATCGTACTGCCTTTCATGGGGGTTCCTTCCTGTCCCTCCCTTTATGAGGTTTACATCTCTTTCTCGTCCTCCGTCTTCCTCGCAGTTCTCATTCCCCCAAACTCGGGGAAGCATCCTAGGGAAATGGGGCCTTCGGTGGCTCCCGTTGTGCTCGGCAGTATGTTTGGGAAACGTGGTATGGGGAAGGTACCAGATAACAGAAACCACAGAGAGACCCTTGATTTTAAGCAGAAGAACATAAGAACATAAGAACATAAGAATGGAGGAACACTGCAAAAAGGCCCATTGGCCCATACAAGGCAGGTCCATATCAAAACCACCACCCCCAAAAATTTAAAAACCCCCAAAGCCCTAAAACCTTTAAAAAATTTAAAAAAACCCTTTAATTTTTTAAAAAAAAGGTTGTTTTTTAAAATTTGTCCCCCTTTTAAAATTAAAAAATTTTTTCCCAAAATTTAAAAAATTTTTTAAAAAAGGCCCCCCTTTTAAAAAATTTAAATTTTAATTTTTTTGGAAAAGGGGGAACCCCCAAATTTTTAAATTTTTCCCCTTTTTTAAACCCCTATTTTTTAATTCCAAAATTTTTTGGGTTTCCCCAAGGGGGGTTAAATTTGGTTTTAAAAAATTTTTATTTTTTTGGCCCTTTTTGGTAAAGGTTAACCCCCCAAAGGGGGCCCTAGCTCAAAAAAAAATAAAAAAGGGGAAGATTTTTCCCCCCGGCTTTTTAAAAATTCCTTTTTCGAAAAGGGGGCATTTTTTTTTTGGTTTTGGTTCCTTTTCCCAACAAAATTTTTTCCCCAATTTTTAAACCCGTTATTTCTGGTTTTAAAAAGGGGTTTTTTTTTTCCTCAGTTTTTTTAATTAAATTTACCCCCTTTTTTTTTCCCCCAAAATCCATTTGGGGTACCCCAAAAATGAATCCCCCCTTTTTTTAAATTCCCCAGAAAAATTCCCCCCCTTCAAAGGGGTCATTTATGGAAATTTTCAACAAAAAACTTTTTAAAGCCTTTTTTCCCCTTGATTTCCCCAAAGGGGAAATTTTTTTTTCCATCCTTAAAAGGGAAAAACCAAAAACCCCTGACCCCCCCTTTTCCCCAAATTTGAGGTCCCCCCAAGGTTAAAAAATTGTAAATAATTTTTTTCCCTTTTTTTTCTTAAATTTTTTGGAAAAACCAAAAAAATTTTTGGGGGGCCTTTTTGGGGTGCCCCCTTTAAAAAAAACTTTTTTTTTGGCTTTAAATTCCTTTTTAAATTTTTCCCAATTTCTTTTAAAATTTGGGGGAATTGCTTATTCCCCTAGTTTAATTATTTTTTTTGGAAAAAATTTGGGGGTTTTATTAAACACTTTTTTAATTAAAATTCCCCTTTTTCCCATTTTTAAAAACCAAAAAAATTTTTAATTTTTTCCAAACCCCTTCCAAAAAGTTTTTTTTAAACCTTTTTGGGGGAATGAATTTTAACGGCCTTTTTTTTTTTAAAATAAAAAAATTTTAAAAACCTTTTCCCTTTTTGCACCCCCCTTTTCAACCCCCTATTTTTAAAAAATTTTGAAAAAAAGGGGGGGAAAAAACCCTTTTGGAAGCCACCAGTTTTAACCCTCATTCAGTTTTTCCCCTTTTTTTTAATGAATTTTGGTTTTTTTTTTAGCGCCATCCTTTTTTCCCCCAAAAAATTTTTTTACCCCCTTTTAAAATTTTTGGGTGAATTTTTAAAGGGGTTTTCTCTGTGAGGTATTTTAAAAAAAAAAAGGCCCCTTAAAATAAAACCCCCAATTTAAATTTAATTCCCCCAAAATTTTTTAAAATTATTTTCCCCTTTTTTGGCCCTCAAATTTTTTTTGGGGAAAAACTTTTTTTTAAATTCTGGGCCCGGGGGCCCTCAAATTAAACCCCCCCTTTGGTTAAAAATTTTAATAAAATTTTTTTCTTAAAGGGGTTGATTTCCCTTAATTTTTTTTTCAGAAAAATTTTTAAATTTCCCTTTTTCCCTTTTAAAAATGGGGGCCCCTTTTTGGAGGGGGGGGTAATTTGAGGGAAAATTTGCCTTTTTCCTTTTGATTTAAATTTTAATTTGGGGAAAAAACCCCCCTTTTAAGTTTTTTTTCCCCCCAAACCAAAATTCCCCCATACCCCCCCCCACCAGTTGGGGGGGGAAATTTTTATTAAAACTTTAAAAACCAATTTTTTTGTTTTTAAGGGGTTCCCTTTTCCCTTTTCCCATTTTTTTTTTAAAATTTTTTTTTTCCTAAAAAAAAAATTTGGGTTTGGGGCCCCCCTTTGGGGAATTTTTTTTCCGGGCCTTTTTTTAAAAACTTTCTGTTTAAAAACCCCTTTTCCCCCGGGGTTTTAAAGAAATTTGGGGGTTCTTAAAAATTTCCTTAAAAATAATTTTAATTTTTTTAATTTTTTGGAATCCATTTTTTTCTTCTTGTGAAAAGGGGACTGAAAAAAATTTTTTTTCCCAAAAATTTGACCCCCACATTTTTTTTGGGTTATTTTTTAAATTGGGGGTTTTTTCCCCCAATTTTTTTCCAAGGTCCTACCAAAAAACCGGGGGCCCTTTTTGGTTTTTTAAAAAAAACCCCAAAAATTTCCCCCAAAAATTCCCCAAAGGGGGGAAAAACCTTTTTCCCCCCTTTTTTTAGCTGTTTTTTAACCAGATTTTTCGTCGGCCCCCCCCTGCTATTTTTACAGCCTTAATCCCATCCATCACCAGGATTGCGTTTATGCCTTGGGATTTTTTCCCCCCCCCGGTTGACCCCCTCAGGGTAGGCGACGTCCGATCTTTTTTTGATGCACATTGCATTGCTATTATATTTACTCATGACCTCCGTAACCTTTCCATGTATAGGATTGTCAAAGATGTTAGTAGACACTGGGGTTTTTTTTTCCCGCCCCTGTTTATTTTTGCCCTTTTTTGTTTAATTCACTTTTGTCTTCCTTCAGCTACCACCTTTATATGTTCATGGACATTTCCCTTTTTCCCCCCCCCTTTTTGGGAAAATTTTCCCCCCCGTCCGTTTTCGTTCTTTTTCTACCTTCCCCCAAACCCCCCCTACCTACGGCGGCTTCTGCTCTTTTTTCTAGACCATTTTCCCCCCTTTTCATTCCCATGCCACGCGGGGGTACACCGATGGTTCAAAGTCATCTGACGGTGTCAGATTCGTAGCAGTATTCCGGGGAAAACGTTGTACGAGGGCATCTATTCCCCCCGGCTAGCATATTTACAGCTGAACCGTATGCCATTTTTTTTAAAAAAATTTTTCCGTATTGCATCTATATATGTGTCAATTTTGTGGTTGTTTCAGACTCCCCCTTTTTTTCTTTTTTTGGCTATCCGTAAAATTGATACACCTCAACCCCCCCCTTCTTTTGGGGGGCCAACTTTTTTGGGTTTTTCCATTCCCAGCAAGCACAAAGATATTGTTTTTGTTGGGGGCCCGGTCATGTTGACGACAGGGCAATGAACAGGCAGACATTGCTGCGCGGTCAGCAGCATGACCTTCCAGTTTTTAGAGTGTTCCATTCACGGACTATTTTGCGGTCATTGCTACCCACCTTCGCACCTGTTTTGGGGGCAACGCTGGTCTGACCAAGCAAAAAACAAACTTCATTCTATTAAACCGAGTATAGGTTTCTGGCCTTCTCTTGTCACCAATGTCGGGGTTGGGAGACTACCTCTCCCGTCTTCGCATCGGCCACACTCGTCTTACTCACGGGTATCTCATGGAGAGGCTCCCTGTTCCTCTCTGTGAGCATTGTCAGGTTCCAGTATCTGTTCGCCATATTCTGTTGGACTGCCAACTCTATCAACGAACGTGCAGAATTTATCTCCAACGGCGTCTTCGCTCTGAAGCCCTTTCTTTACCTTCCCTTCTTGCTGATGGGCCCTCGTTTAATCCTGACTCTCTCATTGACTTTTTGACAGCAACTGACTTACTACACAAACTCTGAAGATTTTACCTCTAGCACTTCCCTCAGTCCCTTCTACCTCAATCTCTTGCTACCCTCTATACCTGCACTATCCACTACCCTGCTGCACTCCATACCCTACTAATCATCCCTCTCCCTCTTACAACCCATTCTCCCTGCATCCTGCCCTGACCAGATGCGCTGTATAGCCCCTGTGGTTTAGCGCTTCTTTTGATTATACTAATAATATACATTATATTGCAGCTAAATAATGTTCCAGTGAAATTATATTCGAACCACTGACAAGAATTGCCATACTTTAATACATTTCTCTAGTTAATTTACATCTTTTACAGTAATAGGGACATTAGTAAATAATTTACAGACGTTACCCTGTATATTTAAAGTTACAGAAAGTGGAAATATTTTGCACTGTCAGTTATATGAATTAAAACAATAACACAATAACAACAACCTCAATAGTAAGTGACAATAATAATAATAATAATAATAATAATAATAATAATAATTATATAAATAATTTTGGAAGCTTCTCACGCAAAAAAATTTATAGACCACATGTGACCAGTGTAATCAGGGGGGAGAAATTACTTTATTACAGTCGTGTGTGTGTGTGTGTGTTCTCCTGTATGTTGACATTGTTAAGCACATGCGTAATATTAATATTTTAAAAAATATCGGTTACATTTTAAATCGATACCGATACCATAAAACTGACCGATACTCGCTGATACCGATATTTTGGTACATCCCTAACAGAATGTATTAATTCTGGATTCTATTATTAGTGAAAAAAAATACATTCAAACAACAATCAGCATTATTCCATGATGTTAAGAGGATGTATGATTCAGCGAGCCATCATTCTGTACGTAGCGCCTTGTTTATGAAGCCCAAGAAATAAATACAGTGGTACCCCGGATTTCGTCAATAATTCGTTCCAGAATGCTGTTCGAGTGCCTTTACCGAACGGATTTGTTCCCATAAGGACGAATGTAAATTAGATTAGTCCGTTTCAGACCCCCAAAAATACACTTACAAAAACACAAAAATACACTTACATAATTGTTAGAGTTAGGATCTGTACGAAATCCGGGGTACCACTGTATTATATCCACGTATGAGGCAGCCAAAACTGTGGTATTAGGCAGAGTTTGCTAGATAAATACAGGGCTGAAACAGGGTGGTCGCTTCTCAAGTGTATTGTTTAATTTGGTACAAAACAAGGAAGTAATGGCCCTGGATAGCAACTTTCACAAAATGATGACGACATGGTGTTTGCTGACGACATATTGTTTGCTGACGACATGGTGTTTGCTGACGACATAGTGTTAGCTGACGACATGGTGTTTGCTGACGACATAGTGTTTGCTGACGACATGGTGTTTGCTGACGACATAGTGTTTGCTGACGACATGGTGTTTGCTGACGACATGGTGTTTGCTGACGACATGGTGTTTGCTGACGACATAGTGTTTGCTGACGACATGGTGTTGCTGGCACAGCAGCTGTACTCGCTGTGTCTAGCGGCTGCCGGTCTGGAACCGCAGCCTCTCAAATGCTATCTGGAAACTATCTGGAGAGAGTTACGGGGGTCAATGCCCCCGCGGCCCGGTCTGTGACCAGGCACGACCATTAACTTCAAAATTGTGCTAAGCAAAAAGCAACGCTACATAGATAATGGGAACTTCAGGCTCACTGGAGAGACATCTGTTATACCGTTGAAAGTCACCGGTGTTGATCAGTACTTCGTCTCGATGACTAAGGGAAACCTCATCTGGTGAAGTATGAGGAGAAATATAAAAAACTTAGATCAAGCTCCTCTTATACTTCATCACAATGTATTTATGTTAAATTTCCATCTAATTCATATTATTGTACATACTATGATACTAAGCAGTGCCCAGCGAAATGCACTTAGAGCAGGAGACAGACTGGCCAAGCAGACGCCGTGAGGGGTACCTATTCTCCGATGAAATAGACTAAAGTCACCAAATAGCAAGTAGTTACCATTGAATTAAGATGCACCTAAATACCTCGATCAATAAGCAGAAGTAAAATAAAATTCACGATTGTCTTATGTAGACAGTGTAGACCTGAAGGACCTCTCCATGGTATCCCAAGTCCATGGACCTCTCCATGGTATCCCAAGTCCATGGACCTCTCCATGGTATCCCAAGTCCATGGACCTCTCCATGGTATCCCAAGTCCATGGACCTCTCCATGGTATCTTAAGTCCATGGACCTCTCCATGGTATCCCAAGTCCATGGACCTCTCCATGGTATCCCAAGTCCATGGACTTCTCCATGGTATCCCAAGTCCATGGACCTCTCCATGGTATCCCAAGTCCATGGACCTCTCCATGGTATCTTAAGTCCATGGACCTCTCCATGGTATCCCAAGTCCATGGACCTCTTTATGGTATCCCAAGTCCATGGACCTCTCCATGGTATCCCAAGTCCATGGACCTCTCCATGGTATCCCAAGTCCATGCACCACTCCATGGTATCCCAAGTCCATGCACCACTCCATGGTATCCCAAGTCCATGGACCTCTCCATGGTATCCCAAGTCCATGCACCTCTCCATGGTATCCCACGTTCATGGACCTCTCCATGGTATCTCAAGTCCTTGGACCTCTCCATGGTATCTCAAGTCCATGGTATCTTAAGTCCATGGACCTCTCCATGGTATCCCAAGTCCATGGAAGAATGAATTATTGTGGAACATTGATGAAGGAAGCAGACATCCTCGATGTTCTTAAGGTTAAATATAGTCTCATGTCAGCTAAAACAAGGAAATCACGTAGAAATAAAGCGATGAACAATACTTCATGTGTAGGCTATGGTCTGAGCGAACACTCAGGCATATTCTTGGTACAAGTGTAGGTAAACAGGGCCAGAGAGTTAGCCATGACCATATCGTCAACTCTTAAAATATATATATATATATATATATATATATATATATATATATATATATATATATATATATATATATATATATATATATGTATTATTGTAATCACGAACAAGTGGTATTGATCAATAACTACATGTATAGGTCGATCCCATGATGCTTTGGCCCGCCTCATGGTGAGCGAAAACCTTTCATTATGAGGAGGGCCAAAGTATCATGGGGTCGACCCCTGGCTAGTGCAGTGTGTATATATATATATATTATATATATATATATATATATATATATATATATAATATATATATATATATATATATATATATATATATATATATGCAGAACAACCACTGTGAAAAATAGTGAAATTCCAAGTGCTTTCGTGACTTCTTACATTGATAATGATAATGTGAGAAGTTAAGAAACTCTTGGAATTTCACTACTTTTTCCCAGTGGTTGTCACAATTTGTTTTTGCTGATGACACTGTGATTTTTCAGAGTTTCTGAAGAGAAGTTGCAGAGGCTGGTGAATATAAGAAAGAATTAGGTGATAAGGATAACAAAAAACTTAGGTAATGAATGGTTGAATTTTAGATTAGAGTTAGGGAGTATGGAGGAAGTGAATGTATTCGGATATTTGGAAGTTGATTTGTCAGCAGATGGGTCTGTGAAAGACCCATCTGCTGACCCAAAAATTTTGCTCAGAAGACTTGGTCGAAAATCATTACAATGCTCTTCAGGGAAAGTAAAATTTTAAAATAATACAGTAATATTATATCGTTTATAAACATGTTTTCTTAATTATCAATTATGAAGTTTGCAACTTCTGAAATTAGTATATTGTTAACACTCATATTAAGAATATATCTACTAACTACTCTCTGGCCACCATACATACCATTTTCAATCTTCCTCCTGCTTTACGTAAACCATTTTCAGACAATCCTTGCTAAATCTCACGCTGACTTATCCATGTGGTCGTGTCCACAAGGGCAATTAAACCAGCCTGATCACAAGTGTGATCCCTGTAACCAACACTACCCAGGAAAAGTGTTCCGAAGGTTGATAATCTCAGTCTGACCACAGGTGACGTCGTCCGTAAAGACGCTTCTGTAGTGAGAGAATCCAACACTATCAAAATGGTAAAAAAGATTAATTGAAATAGAAAGTAATCCCCAAATCCAACAGCGTCAAAGAGAAACGAATGCTTTCGTGTATAACATTTGTGAATATTAATGAGAGGAACTGGACGGTTCAAACGGAAGAGAGGGAGGGACAGAAATATGGAGAAAGGGAGTGAGAGAGATGGAAAAATTATGGATGCACAGAAGGGAGAGATAGAGAGAGACACAGAGACAGAGAGAGAGAGAGAGAGAGAGAGAGAGAGAGAGAGAGAGAGAGAGAGAGAGAGGAAGAGAGAGGGACACAGCATGCTTAACTTCACTCACTGGTTATAGTTCCACAACATCTTTCATTTCCTGTACCTCTTGTCCTCTCTAATACTGTTGAGAAACTGTCCACTCTTTAACAGACTTAAAGAGCACAGAAAAAGTGTTAGTCTTGCCGGCAATCACAGTGCTCTTTTCTCTCATGTTAGAGATCCCAGTGATGCTATTAATTGGTCCTCTGGCAAACCTGTTTACCCTTATAGCCATCACAGATGCCGTCTTATTGAAACATCCCTTATATATAGTTTTTCCAATATGAAGTCCTGGCTTTGTCTCTGTAGATGCCTTCCTTTCTTATTAAATTGTCAAATTCTCAAAACTTTAGGACACTCGGGACTTGACCTGATCTTTATTTACTTCTCTCCTTACCTCTTCAACTTTCCTATATTTTATAGTCTTTCCTGTCCTAGGCCTACGTCGGTTCTGTCCTTTTGGACTTTTGTCCCACAATGATTTTTATTTAACCCCCGTGCGGTGATACTAGGGATCTACCTAGTCTGGGAAGTGATGTAGTGGAGGCAGGATCTATACATAGCTTTAGGAAGAGGTATGATAAAGCTCATATAGCAGGCAGAGTGACCCAGTAGCGACTAGTGAAGAGGCGGGGATAGGAGCTTGAATCGACCCCTGCAACCACAAATAGGTGAGAAAAATATGTAAACACACACACACACTGCCAGGTCCACCACCACCACAGACCTCCCAAAACACAGTGTTGGAGAGGAAACTGAAGGTATGGTACACAAACGCTGATTGAATAACAAATAAGTGGGAGGAGCAGATCACCGGAAATCATATCTCTCACAGAAACCAAGCTCACAGAAATGATAATAGATGCCATCAGGAGTCAAAGGCAAGAGTATGGTAAGAGTAATGGAGCGATGGCTGACACACTGGATGAAGTGGCCAGATGGGCTCATGTGAGCAGAACAAAGCTACTGATTGTGAGTGACTTCAATAACAAGGAAATTGTCAGGGAGAACCTGGAGCCCCACGGGGGCCCAGATGATGGAGGTGGTACTGGAAAACATCACGTATCAACACATAAGGGACACTACGAGAGAGAGAAGAGAGGATGAACCAGCAAGACTGGACCTAGTATTCACCTTGAGTAGTGCAGATATCGAGGACATCTCATATGAAAGACCCCTCGGGGCCAGTGATCACGTGGTTCTGAGCTTTGAATACAAAGAGTTACAATTGGAGAGAGAAGCAGGAAGGGCAGGACGAATGAAGCCAAACTACAAGAAAGGGGACTGTGCAGAAATGAAGAATTTCCTTCACTGGGTTTAATGGGACAGAACTGGCAGGGAAGTCAGTAAACGAGATGATGGAATATGTGACAACAATATGCAAAGAAGCTGAGGAGAGGTTTGTACCCAAGGGTAACAGAAATAAGGAGAAAGCCAGGATGAGCCCATGGTTCACCAAAAGGTGTAGAGAGGCCAAAACCAAGTGTGATAGAGAATGGAAGAAGTATAGAAGGCAAAGGACCCAGGAATAAGGAGAGAAGTCGTAGAGCCAGAAATGAATGTGCACAAGGTAAGAAGGGAGGCCCAACGACAAAATGAAAATGACATAGCAGCGAAAGCCAAATCTGACCCGAAGCTGTTGTACAGCCATATCAGGAGGAAAACAACAGTCAAGGACCAGGTAATCAGGCTGAGGAAGGGAGGAGGGAAGATATCAAAAACCGATCGTGAAGCATGTGAGGAGCTCAACATGAGATTCAAAGAAGTGTTCACAGAGGAGACAGAAAGGGCTTCAGAAAGACGGAGAGGTGGGGTACACCATCAAGTGTTGGACACAATACATACAACTGATGAAGAAGTGAAGAGGCTGCTAAGTGAGCTAGATACCTCAAAGGGGATGGGGGCGGATAACATCTCTCCATGGGTCCTGAGACAGGGAGCAGAGGCACTATGTGTACCACTAACAACAATCTTCAACACATCTGTCGAAACAGGGTGACTACCTGAGGTATGAAAGACAGCAAATGTAGTCCCAATCTTTAAAAAAGGAGGCGGACACGAAGTATTCAACTACAGACCGGTGTCACTCACATGTGTAGTATGCAAAGTCATGGAAAAGACTATCAGGAGAATAGTGATGGAGCACTTGGAATTGAATGAGCTTATCAACGACAACCAGCACGGTTTCAGAGACGGGAAATTCTGTGTCACAACCCTACTGGAGTTTTATGACAGGGTGACAGCAGTAAGACAAGAGAGAGAGAGAGGGTTGGGTAGATTGAGTTTTCTTGGGGTTTGACAGTTTCACACAAGAGATTAGTGCAAAAGCTGGAGGACCAGACAGGGATAACAGAGAAGGCACTGCAATGGATCAGGGAATACCTATTGGGAATACAACAGCAGGTCATGATCATGGTACGTTATGAGGTGTCAGATTGGGCGCTTGTGATGAGCGGGGTTCCATAGATGTCAGTCCTAGGACCGGTGCTGTTTCTGGTATATGTGAACGACATGACGGAAGGAATAGACTGAGAAGTGTCTCTGTTTGCAGATAATGTGAAGTTGATGAGCAAAATTTAATCAGACGAGTAGAAGGCAGAACTACAAAGAGACCTAGACAGGCTGCATTCCTGGTTCAGAAACTGGCTTCTGGAGTTCAACCCCACCAAGTGCAAAGTCATGAATATCGGGATAGGGCAAAGAAGACCGCAGACAGAGTATAGGTTAGGTGGCCAAAGACTGCAAACGTCACTCAAGGAAAAGGATCTTGGGGTGAGTATAATACCAAGCACATCTCCTGAGGCTGCAGTATATGGGCGCCTGGCAAAACTGAGAATAGCGTTCCGTTACCTCAGTTAGGAATCGTTCAAGACCCTGTACACCTTGTACGTCAGGCCCCTACTGGAGTATGCAGCACCAGTTTGGAACCCACACCTGGTCAAGCACGTCAAGAAATTAGAGAAAGTGCAAAGGTTTGCAACAAGGCTAGTTCCAGAGCTAAGGAGAAGGGAAATCGGCCTGACGACTCTGGAGGACAAGAGGGTTAGGGGAGATATGACAACGACATACAAAATACTGTGAGGAATTAACAAGGTGGACAGATGCATGATTTTTCAGAGACGGGACACAGAAACAAGGAGTTGAAGTTGAAGACTCAGATGAGTCAAAGACGAGGTATGATAAAGCTCATGGAACAGGGAGATAGAGAAACTAGTAGCCATCAGTGAAGAGGCGGGGCAGGAGCTATGAATCGACCCCTGCAACCACAAATAGGTGAGTACCGAAGATTTAACCCTGATTCCTCCTGCGCCAGCACCTCCGCTACTCCCTACGTGCACTGTGTGAGTGCAGATGACTTCGTTCCCCGCAAATATATTACCATTATCACCTTTCGCGCTTTTGTGTGACTAGTTAATGGTACAAGCTGGACCGAAACGTCGTCATAAGTTTCAGTCTCGGTATTGTGCCACATTATTCTTTACCTCCCACATGATATACCCACCCCAGGAAACTCACACATGATACAACCCACCTCACATATGATACAACCCAGCCCCCTCCAACATGATATAACATACCCAGAGTCCCATCCCACATTATATAACCCACCCAGCCTCTTCCACATGATACAACTTACCCCATGTGGCATGCTACTTTTTAATGGTCATATGTCACACACCCATTTAGGTATGCCCTCCCGACACATTAAACCAGCTGCAAAGAGTATAACGATGGGGCCTCCCATGTTATGCTAGAAACTTGCTTCAACCCAGCCAGTGACAAGGAAGGCCGCCAAGGTTGTGAAACTGGGCACTCGTGAATCAACACTGGCAGACTTACCTCCATGTCTGGTCGAAGACGGTTCTCACTGTGTCTCTTGCTTGCAAATTGCCTTTCCATACATTTCCTCTGTAAATAATGCAAATATTTTCGCATGCCGTTTGATGAAGGAAATATATATAAGTATGTACTCACTGCTGACTTTTGCTAGTTCCTCATTTCTACATCGGTTATTAGCTACAATCAGTGGCTTACGCGACGGTCTGGAGTTTTGAGACACTCTGACCGCGGGTTCGAACCCACCCGTGGTAGGGTTGTTTGCAATCGTGTCATTACGATTTCATGAGTCACAAGACTACACCTGTGTTCGAAATACCCTCGGCTCCCTCCCACATGATACAACCCACCATAAGTCCGTCCCACATGATACAACTCAACTCCAGCCTCATCAGATATGATAAAACCAACCCTCATCTACCTTCCACATCACACAACCCACCCCAGCCCCTCCCTCATAATATAACCCACCCAGCCCCCTTCCTCATAATATAACCCAACCCAGCCCCCTCCTCATAATATAACCCACCCCAGCCCCTCCCTCATAATAACCTTACCTCAGCCCCTTCCTCTAAGATAAACCAACCCAGCCCCTCCTACATTATCAACCCCCCAGCTTCTTCCCACATGATAAACCCACCTCAGTCCCTCCCCATGATACAACTCAACTCAAGCCCCTTCCCAATGAACAACACTGCCCTCCTCAGCTACCTCCCACATGAAGCAACCTACCCCAGCCACCACTTACATGATACAACAACTTCCATCCACCTCCCACCTGAAACAATCCACCTCAGCTTCCTCCCACATGACGTAACCCACCTAGCCACCTCCCACATGATACAACCAACTTCCATCCACCTCCCACATACTACAATTTACCGCAGACACTTCCCACTTGACACAACCCTCCCACAGTTACCTCCCACATGACAAAACACACCTTCAGCCACCTCCCACATAATACAATTCATCTTAGCCACCTCCCACCTGAATCAACCTACCTCAGCCACTTCCTACATGACACAACCCACACCCAGCCATCTGCCGCACGATACAACCATTATCTAGCCACTTCCCACATGATACGACCCACCTCAGGCTACCTCCCACATGGTACACCCCACCCCTAGCCACTCCACATGATACAACGCATATTTAGCCACATCCCATATGATACGACCAACGTCCAGCTACCTCCCACATGATACAATCCACCCCAACCCTCTCCCACATGACACAACCCACCCCACCCCACTCCCATATGATAAAGCACACCCTCAGCGCCCTCGCACATGATACAACAAACCCCCACACCCCTCCCATATAATATAATCTTCCAGCCTTCTCTCATAATATACAATCCACCCACTGGTCTCCTCCCACATGATACAACCCACCCCTAACCACTTCACACATGATACAACCCTAACAATTTTCTCCCACTAGATACAACCCCCCACAGCTCATCCCACATGATACAATGCATTTCTAGGCATCTCCCACATGATGCGACCCACCTCAAGCTACCTCCCACGTGATACAACTCATCCCCAGCTCCCTCCTACATCATACAACCCACCTAAAACCACCTCCCACATGGTACAAACTACAGCCAGTCACCTCCCACATGATAATCCTACCACCACTCATGCCACCACCCAGTACCTCCATGCAACAACCTTCAGTCCACCTCCACATGATGCACAGCCATCACAAACACTACTCAGCCACTTCCCAATGATACAACCCAACCCAGCCATCTCACAGATAACCTATTGCCACCCCACATGATACATCCACCAACTCTCCAGACCCACCCCCCCATATGCAATCAGCACCTCCACTCAACCACCCAGCCACCTCCTACGTGATAACCAAGCCAACTTGTCATACCATCCCCCTCCACATGATACAACCTACACCAGTCACCTCCCACTGATACAACTCAGCACCCCCATAGCAAACCTCAGCCACCCCAGATGATACATACCACTTTCAGCCACCTCCCACATGATACAAAGCACCTCCAGCCATCCCCCATGACATACCATCACACCCTATACAACCAACTCAGCCATCTGATGTACATACCACTTTCAGCACCTTCCACATGATACAAACACTCAGCCACTACGTCAGACCCAGCCAACTCCCACATGATACATCACTGACCCCCAGTACCCCACTCCCACATGGTACATCCCACTCTCAGCACCTCCCACATGATACAACTCACTCTCAGACACCTCCCACATGATACAACATACCCCCAGCCACCTCCCACATGATATATCCCCCTCTCAGCCACCTCCCACATGATACTCCTGCCTCGGTGTCGCGATATATATTATCGTGCGTAATTAGTGAGCAAATCCTAATTAAAACCTTCATTAAAATTCTTTTTTCCATCTGTTCAGGGAACGTATATGCTAGCGAGAATGGTAATGCATTTTGCGTATTGAGTTTCTTTTATTAGCTGGCTGCTGGACAGTACCAACATTTAATTAACGTGTTTTAGTATGTCATATTCAGACCAAAAATTACGGTACTCAATCTGTGCTGGTTTGGTGGGTTGGTTTATTGGTCTACATATCGACTACTCAGAAGGTCATTAAGGCTGCTTGTCGCTTGTTCTATAACACTCAAGAATACTAATCACTAAACAAGATTAAAGTGAATTTTAGGAATATATATAATATCTGCAGTCATGTCACTCGATTAGCTGTGACCTCCATGTTTCTGCTCATACTCGCGGCAAATTCTCTAGCTATTGAGTGTAAGCCATATAACAGTGTCGTATTGTAGCCATAGATCTCAAAAGCCAACTGAAGAAAAATTTGTGAAATATAGGTAAAAGTTAGTCAATATGTATGTGATATGTAGTCAGCGCCGCCTCGACTTTTTTTACACCACTAAAAATATCAGAGATGATTCCGGTTCTGACGTTCGGCGTCTCGTATGTATACGTTGTGGACCACCTTCCATGATACACAGGAGGGACGACGAGGGCCCTGGTGGACCCCTTCCACGATACACAGGAGGGACGACGATGGCCCTGGTGGACCACCTTCCATGATACACATGAGGGACGAACAGGGCCCTGGTGGACCACCTTCCACGATACACATAAGGGACGACGAGGGCCCTGGTGGACCACCTTCCACGATACACATGAGGGACGACGAGGGCCCTGGTGGACCACCTTCCACAATACACAGGAGGGACGACGAGGGCACCGGTGGACCACCTTCCACAATACACAGGAGGGACGACGAGGGCCCTGGTATACCACCTTCCACGATACACAGGAGAGACGACGAGGGCCCTGGAGGACCACCTTCCACGATACACAGAAGGGACGACGAGGTCCCTGGTGGACCACCTTCCACGATACACATGAGGGACGACGAGGCCCTGGTGACCACCTTCCACAATACACAGGAGGGACGACGAGGGCAATGGTGGACCACCTTCCACGATACACTGAGGGACGACGAGGGCCCTGGTGGACCACCTTCCACGATACACAGGAGGGACGACGAGGGCCCTGGTGGACCACCTTCCACGATACACAGGAGGGACGACGAGGGCCCTGGTGGACCACCTTCCACGATACACAGGAGGGACGACGAGGGCCCTGGTGGACAACCTTCCACATACACAGGAGGGACGACGGGGCCTTGGTGGACCACCTTCACAATACACAGGAGGGACGACGAGGGCCCTGGTGGACCACCTTCCACGATACACAGGAGAGCGACGAGGGCCCTGGTGGACAACCTTCCACGATACACAGGAGGGACGACGAGGGCCCTGGTGGACCACCTTCCACAATACACAGGAGGGACGACGAGGGCCCTGGTGGACCACCTTCCACGATACACAGGAGGGACGACGAGGGCCCTGGTGGACCACCTTCCACAATACACAGGAGGGACGACGAGGACCCTGGTGGACCACCTTCGACAATACACAGAAGGACGACGAGGGCCTGTGGACCACCTTCCACAATACACAGGAAGGGACGACGAGGGCCCTGGTGGACCACCTTCCATAATACACAGGGGGGAGGACGAGGCCCTGGTGGACCACTTTCCACAATCACACGGGAAGGGACGACGAGGGCCCTGGTGGACCACCTTCCACGATACACTGGAGGGACGACGAGGGCCTTGGTGGACCACCTTCCACGATACACAGGAGGGACGACGAGGGCCCTGGTGGACCACCTTCCACGATGCACAGGAGGGACGACGAAGGCAATGGTGGACAACCTTCCACAATACACAGGAGGGACGACGAGGGCCCTGGTGGACCACCTTCCACAATACACACGAGGGACGACGAGGGCCCTGGTGGACCACCTTCCACAATACACAGGAGGGACGACGAGGGCCCTGGTGGACCACCTTCCACAACACACAGAAGGGACGACGAGGGCCCTGGTGGACCACCTTCCACGATACACAGGAGGGACGACGAGGGCCCTGGTGGACCACCTTCCACAACACACAGAAGGGACGACGAGGGACCTGGTGGACCATCTTCCACGATACACTGGAGGGACGAAGGGAGCCTTGGAGGACCACCTTCCACGATACACAGGAGGGACGACGAGGGCCCTGGTGGACCACCTTCCACGATACACAGGAGGGACGACGATGGCCCTGGTGGACCACCTTCGACAATACACAGAAGGGACGACGAGGGCCCTCGTGGACCACCTTCCACAATACACAGAATGACGACGAGGGCCCTGGTGGACCACCTTCCATAATACACAGGAGGGAGGACGAGAGCCCTGGTGGACCACTTTCCACAACACACAGAAGGGATGACGAGGGACCTGGTGGACCATCTTCCACGATACACTGGAGGGACGAAGGGAGCCTTGGAGGACCACCTTCCACGATACACAGGAGGGACGACGAGGGCCCTGGTGGACCACCTTCCACGATGCACAGGAGGGACGACGAAGGCAATGGTGGACAACCTTCCACAATACACAGGAGGGACGACGGGGGCCCTGGTGGACCACCTTCCACAATACACACGATGGACGACGCGGGCCCTGGTATACCACCTTCCACGATACAAGGAGGGACGACGAGGGCCCTGGTGGACAACCTTCCACAATACACAGGAGGGACGACGAGGGCCCTGGTGGACAACCTTCCACAATACACAGGAGGGGCGACGAGGGCCCTGGTGGACAACCTTCCACGATACACAGGAGGGACGACGAGGGCCCTGGTGGACCACCTTCCACAATACACAGGAGGGACGACGAGGGCCCTGGTGGACATCCTTCCACGATACACAGGAGGTACGACGACGGCCCTGGTGGACCACCTTCCACAATACACAGGAGGGACGACGAGGGCCATGGTGGACAAACTTCCACAATACACAGGAGGAGCGACGAGGGCCCTGGTGGACAACCTTCCACGATACACAGGAGGGACGACGAGGGCTCTGGTGGACCACCCTCCACGATACACAGGAGGGACGACGAGGGCTGCAAGAACCGGGATATGACTGACTGAATGATATGTGCGGGTTGTGTGTGTACATATACTATATCTCAGCATTTCTTAACTAATTCAACCATAGCATTATTTCAGCGCACTATTTTGAATGTTTCAGATGCTTACGTCCCCTGAAGGGAGGTTCCTTGGTGCTGGTGGTGGCTTTTGATTAGGGAAATTGAACTTGTCTTCTCTTCCATCATGGAACCTAATTGACTCCCATTTTCCCATATAACAGTATTTAAGAAATAATATTTTTTTTTTGTTATGCTTAATTTTTAAGAATTATTTCATTTTTTTCTGAGATTATCACTTAAATTTTGTTTAATTATGTCAAATAACATTCCATATTTATTATCTCTTCTTAAAATTTTTAATATATTTAAGCCACTTGTAAAAACGTAGGGGCGTCATTAGTACACTTAGAGAAAACACAATAAGTGTCCGGGGCCCAAGACTGTTCAACAGCCTCCCACCAGCCATAAGGGAAATTACCAATAGACCCCTGGTTGTCTTCAAGAGGGAGCTGGACAGATACCTAAAGTCAGTGCCGGATCAGCCGGGCTGTGGTTCGTACATTGGACTACGTGCGGCCAGCAGTAACAGCTCCGTTGATTAGACCCTGATTCAGCAGGAGGCCTGGTCATGGACCGGACCGCGGAGGCGTTGATCCCCGGCCGGCGTGGAGGGAGGGAGCCAGGTGGTGGTGCTCCATACATTTTGTGCTTAAACGAAGAACCAACATGGTTGGCAAGGCCAGTTTCGGCAGACGTCATCATGAGTATCCACCGGAGATTACAGAGTCGTGACAATCTGCATCAGAACGTTGCTTCTGTATCAGTGAAAGTGCAGTGTGCATGTGGGGAGTTGAGGAGTGGTGGTCTTGAGGGGATCCTGCCAGCAGAGGTGTGGAGGAGGCTTGTTTACCCTCTGTGTTCGGCCGGGGTTAGGGGGGGGAGTGGTTGTTCAAGACTCCATCACTGGATGCTGAACAGAAGAACACCTCGGTTAACAGTGAGAACATGGTGATTAGTGTGCCAAATGGAGAGGGTCTTTTTCTAAATAGAATAAGTGTATGACAATTAGCGAAAGTTAGTCAGTGATGTGCATCTTTAGTGAACAGATAGGGCTACTACCCTTTTCCCCCATCCTTGGTCCCCTCCCCACATCCTGGTCTTGGCCTACTGACTTCCTGACCAAGGGTGTTGCCGATTAGTGCCCCACCATTTACTCAC
>WNWK01026398.1:0-27423 GCA_009830355.1 Cherax destructor | reverse complement strand
AATTTTCAAGACACTGTACACCGTATACGTCAGGCCCATACTGGAGTATGCAGAACCAGTTTGGAACTCACACCTGGTCAAGCACGTCAAGAAATTAGAAAAAGTGCAAAGGTTTGCAACAAGGCAAGTTCCGGAGCTAAGGGAAATGTCCGACGAAGAAATCGGCCTGACAATACTGGAGGACAGGAGGGTTAAGGAAGACTTGATAACGACTTACAAAATACTGCGTGGAATAGACAAGGTAGATAGAGACAGGATGTTCCAGAGAGGGGACACAGAAACAAGGGGTCACAATTGGAAGTTGAAGACTCAGATGAGTCAAATGGATGTTAGGAATTATTTCTTCAGCCATTGAGTAGTCAGGTAGTGGAATAGTCTAGCAAGTGAGATAGTAGAGGCAGGAACCATACATAGCTTTAAGACGAGGTATGATAAAGCTCATGGAGCAGGGAGAGAAGGGACCCAGTAGCGATCAGTGAAGAGGCGGGGCCAGGAGCTGAGTCTCGACCAACAATTAGGTAAGTAGGTAAGTACAACATTCACACAAATGGGTCAGGAGCTATGAATCGACCCTTGCAACCACAATTAGGTGAGTACACACTAGGTTATACCTTTTTTATTTTTTTCTAAATAAAACATGTCATAAATCAATGAACTTAAAAAAAAAAATTGAAAAGTCCTTAATTCCTCTCAATTTTCAAAAAAGGTCACCCCTAAATAAGAACTATGAATCACCATATATCTACGTTATAACTCACAAGGAGTAACTCAGGAAAGAACTAATTGGCAACTCAAATTAATGAAAAATATGAGTCACCATATATTTACGTAACTAATCATAAGTAGCAACTCAGAAAATTACTAAATGGCATCGAGTGAGAGTGATAGTGAATGTGAAGGAGCGAGTATGAAGATGAAGATGAAAGTGCTTCTCCACCAACCAGAAAACACAACAAAAGTAAAGTTGCAACCAATTTGGTGACATCCACAAAAGTATCAACCAATAAAGCCGTCAATACACACACAACACGCACATAGAAAAAGAGGAGCTTACGACGACGTTTCGGTCCGACAGGTGGAAGGGCAGTTTCTTGTGCTCTTCCCTGTCTGTCTGCCCATATATAACCCCTTCCACCTGTCCTTCGTGTTAGTGTGACTTTGTAAATGGTCCAAGTCGGACCGAAACGTCGTCGTAAGCTCCTCTTTTCTGTGTGCGGGTTGTGTGTGTATTGTTCCAGTCACGGTATTGTGCCTTTTTTGTTATTTAAAGTGCCAAGATATGCCAACAGTTGTCACTTGACGTCACTGACATTGCTACAGCAAGTGGAGCAGCAACTTACAAGTCAACAAGTGGAGCAGCAACTTACAAGTCAACAAGTGGAGCAGCAACTTACAAGTCAACAAGTGGAGCAGCAACTACAAGTCAACAAGTGGAGCAGCAACTCAGTCAACAAGTGAGCAGCAACACAAGTCAACAAGTGGAGCAGCAACTTACAAGTCAACAAGTGGAGCAGCAACTTACAAGTCAACAAGTGGAGCAGCAACTTACAAGTCAACAAGTGGAGCAGCAACTTACAAGTCAACATACAAAGAGACTGATAAATTGAAGGAGGAAATGATTGAAAAGTTACAAATAGAAGAATTGTCTTAACATTTCGATGGAAAGCGCATTGAGGAAAATGAGTATCAGGTATTATTACTTAAAAATGAAACAACCGAAGTAAAATTGGATACACTGCATTTGAAAGATGGCGACGCTGAAACTGTTCCTGAAGGAATGACAAAAGTTATTGATGAATACAACTTATGGAATGTAATAAAGATGATCATTGTTGATACAACAAACATTATCACAGTGACAAACAAGCAGATCTGTTGTCAAACTGCAAGTAATGTTCTCAGAGAAGGGGATTAGCAAACCACAATTTATCAGTTGTCAGCATCACGTTCTGGACAGGATTCTCCGTTTGGTAATGGATGAAAATCTTGGTGCTAAAACCAGTTCTCCAAACATGGAGTATCCATGTATAAACCCTGTGGTTTAGCGCTTCTATTTGATTATAATAATAATAATTAGATTCTTTGAAGAAAAAGGGCATTTTCCATTTTTTAACTTTCAGAAAAATCCAAACATCAGCAATGCGATGTGGAATTCAAGAGCCGTTCTAGCTATTCTTGCATTCATTCTTATACCTACAAGACTTTGGAGAAGATATGCAGATTTATTTCATACACCTGGGCAGATTATTGGTTTACTGATCAGATGTATGATGAAAATGACTTCAATAATTTGTCAGAAATATTGAAAAATCACTGGAAGCAGAAGCCGTCCCACTCAATATACCAAGAAGTGATCAGTGTGCTGAACGTGCAAGCAAAGTTATGCAGGAACTGTATGCTGCTGAAGAAACAAAAACAAACTGCAACTTCGGTTTATTCTAACCAATAAGTTGTAACATATGTACAAACATGATAACAATGATTCTGTAAGCTGTTTTATTTGTTATTAATATTACATGCAATATGCATGCAAGTTACTTGTTTTCGTTACTCGTTTTTTTTTTCATTTAGGGAGACATTTTTTAAAAAGATATTGAAATGAAAGATCATTTCTTTGCTTTGAGGCAAAAGTTCATCTGATTACGTTACAGGAATATTACGTTGTAAAAAGTTATAACCCTAGTATACACTAACATATATACACACACACACTGCAACCACAATTAGGTGAGTACAATTAGGTGAGTACACCCACACACACCCACACACACACACACACACACACACACACATACACAGGAGCTATGACTCGACCCTTGCAACCACAACTAAGTGAGTACACACACACACATACACACACACTCTCTCACACACACACACACACACACACACACACACACACTAGGGTCAGGAGCTATGAATCGACTCCTGCAACCACAATTAGGTGAGTACACACATACACACACACAAACACACACACACTCACACAAACACACACACACACACACACACACACAGGACAAAATTGTAACTAACACACACACACAGAGGACAAAATGGTAACTAACACACACACACAGAGGACAAAATGGTAACTAACACACACACACACACACACACATATACAACAGGCCTAGTGTCTAATCGACATGTGCTTAGGATAAAATGGTAACACACACATAAACACACTCACACACAGAAGGCTTTCGCAGTTCCCCACAAGAGGTTAGTGCAAAAGCGAGAGGAGCAGGCACGAGTATGAGGAAAGGCACTGGAATGGATCATGGAATCTCTGACAGGAAGGAAACAACGAGTGATCGTACGTGACGAGGTGTCAGAGTGGGCGCATGTGACGAGCTGGGTTTCACAATCGTCAGTCCCAGGACCGGTGATTTGGTGTTCCGTTATATGTAAATGACATGACTGAAGGGATAGATTCAGACGTGTTCCCTTTATGCAGACGATGTGAAGCTAATTCGGATAGGTTGCAAGCCTGATCCAACATTTTGTTCCACCAAGTGCAAAGTCATGAAGACTGGGAAAGGCCAAGACCCCAGGCACGGTACGTGCTAGTGGGCTACTCAAGGAAAAGGATCTTGGGGTGAGAATCATACCGAGTACATCTCCTGAGGCGCACGTCAACCAAATAAGTGCTGCAGAATATGGGCGCCAGGCAAACCTAAGAATAGCGTGTCAACACCTGAGTAAGGAGTCATTCATGACACTCTACACCGTGTACGTCAGGCCTATAAGGTGTGCAACACCAGTATGGGACCCACACCTAGTCAAGCACATTAAGAAACTAGATAAAGTGCAAAGGTTCGCAACAATGCTAGTCCTGGAGCTAAGGGGTTTGTCCTACTAGGAGAAAAATCAACCTGACGATACTGGAAGACAGGAGGATTAGAGGGGATATGATAACAAGATACAAGAGGAATTGACAATGTGGATAGGGACAGAATGTTTCACGGATGGGACACAGCAACAATGGGTTACAACTGAAGGCTGAAAACTCAGTTGAGTCTCAGGGCCGTTAGAAAGTATTTCTTCAGTCACAGAGTTGTCAGAAAGTGGAATTATCTGGAAAGTGATGTAGTGGAGGCAGGATTCACACAGCTTTAAGAAGAGGTACTATAAAGCTCTTGGTGCAGGGAGAGAGTGGACCTAGTAACGACCAGCGAAGAGGCGGGGCCAGGAGTTTTGATTCGACCTTTGCAACCACATATAGGTGAGTACGCGCGCGCACACGCACACACAGCCCCCGGTGGCCTAGTGGGTAAAGCTCTCGCTTCACGCACGGAGGGGCCGGGTTCAATTCCCGGTGGGGCAGAAACATTTCGAAGTGTTTCATTACACACACACACACACACACACACACACACACACAAACACACACACATACATACAACAGGCCTAGTGTCTAATTGACATGTGCCTTGGACAAAATGGTAACACACACACACACACACACACAAACAAACACACACACACACACACACTTGAAGCTTTAAACTGAGCAATTGGTGTGACAAGTGAATGTTCACATCGATTATCTACTTCGCTTTTCAGTTTCATGTCTTTTAACTAGTTAGTCCATGTGGTTTAAGTTTAAAAACTGGTTAACCTATCAGATATACGTATTTAAACCTGTTGGTTTGTGAGTTTTACGTCTCTTAATCGGTTAGATTGGAAGGTTTTAGTCTTTAAAACTGATTAGTTTGTGAGACTTGTCTTTCAATTAGACGAGGGTCATTAAGTCTGCATGTCACCTGTACACTACCCGGCAGCGATGCTTTGATCTTAAAGTAGAGATTAGAACGGACACTCAGTTTACATATACTGAGAGAGGGAGAATTAACCTTCCGGAGTATTTACCGTATGATATACTCACTTCTAGGTGAACACTGTCAGTCAATGTGCATATGCTGAGAGATACGCATCTCTCTCTCTCTGCAAATATCCTCCATGCCTAGTTACGCTCTGAAGCAGCCTTCAGATATATGAAATGCGTAACGCCATGACTTACAATAAAACATTATAGTTAAGTTTATAATTAGGTATATAATAATGTATGAAAATAGTAGAAAAAATCGAATAAATGCTATACATTGACTTTAAAGAGGTGGTGGTAAAGGGTTGTGGCAGATGGTGTTGGTGGTTGTAGTGGATTGTGTCAGACGGTGGTGATAGCGTGTTGTGTTTGATGGTGTTATTGGTGGTAATGCATTGTGTCAGATGGTGGTGATAGCGTGTTGTGTTTGATGGTGTTATTGGTGATAGTGCGTTGTGTCAGATGTTGGTGTTGGTGGTTATAATTAGTTGTGTCAGATGGTGGTAGTAATGGTGATAGTATGTTGTGTCAGGTGGTGTATCAGATGGTGGTGGAGATAGTGGGTTGTTTGTCAGATGGTGTTGGTAGTGATTTGTGGCAGATGGTGGGGAGGTGGTGCAAGTGGATTGTGCCAGATGGTGCGAATGGTGGTTGTAGTGGGTTGTCAAATGGTGGTAGTGGGTTGTATCAGATGATGGTGGGGGTGGGTTGTGTGTCAGATGGTATTGGGCTGGTAGTGAGTTGTGCCAGATGGTGGTTGTGGTAGTGAGCTCTGTCAAATGGTGGTAGTGGGTTGTGTCAAATGGTGGTAGTGGTATGTGTCAGATGGTAGTGGTAGTGGGTTGTGTCAAATGGTTTTGGTGGTGATAGTGGGTTATGTGTCAAATGTTGTTGGTCATGGTAGTGGGTTGTCAGATAGTGGTAGTGTTGGAAGTAGTGAGTTGCTTCAGATAGTGGTGGTAGTAGTAGGTTGTGTCAGAAGGTGGATATGGTGGTAGTGGGCTGTGTGACAGATGATGGTGGTGGTGGTTTATGTGTCAGGTAGTGGTGGTGGTGGCTTGTCCATCAGATGGTGGTAGAGGTGGTTTATCCATCATATAGTAGTGGTGGTGGTTTGTCCATCAGATGGTGGTAGTGGTGATTTATCCATCATATAGTAGTGGTGGTGGCTTGTCCATCAGATGGTGGTAGTGGTGGCTTATCCATCATATAGTAGTAGTGGTGGTTTCTCCATCAGATGGTGGTAGTGGTGGTTTATCCATCATATAGTAGTGGTGGTGGTTTGTCCATCAGATAGTACAAATACAAATACAAATTTGGTGATAGTCGCTTGTCCATCAGATAATGGTGGTGGGTGGAAGTTAGGCAGTCTAATGGTGGTGGTGGTGGTGGTTGTTTATTCATCAGATGGTGACGATGGTGGTGGTTGTGCGTTCATCAGATGGTGACGATGGTGGTGGTTGTGTGTTCATCAGTGTGGTGGTGGATGTTTGTCTATCAGAGAGTGATTTGTTGTTTCCTTCAGGAAACAAGATAAGTGTCTTATGACACCACCAGATGATGGTATCATGAGGCATTTGTCCTGATGGTGGTGGAAGGGGTGATGGAGGTGGTGGTGGTGATGGTGGTGGTAGTAGAAGGGGTGGTGGTGGAGGTGGTGGTGGTGGTGGTACGGGGGTGGAGGTGGTGGATGTGGTAGTGGTGGTGGTGGTGGTGGTACGGGTGGTGCGAGTGGTGGAGGTGGTGGTGATGGTGGTAGTGGTGGTGGTGGTGACAAATGAAAATCCCCCATGAGCAGTGATTCGACCTCTGCTACCACGAACAGGTGATCACATTGTCGGTGTAAGAGGAGACATTATAACCACTAACATATACTGACTTCACAAAGAGACCAAACAGACCATAAAAATTAGGTATTTTATTATAAATCGTTGAAATCAAAGTTTATTACACGAGATTGATCGTTCATTGCGGTTACGATACGATCAATGGCAAAGTCAAAATTAAAATGTCTCCCCTGCGCGGATCTTAGTGGTTTTCTATGTTGACTTTTAAAGAAAACTTATATTATTTATGGGGAGGTTTCGGTAAAAATTTATGTATCTTCCTTTGCATTGTAAATTAATAAAACAGATTTCTATTGCATCTATGTTATGGGATAATATTGTAAAACTGATGAACTAAAATTATCATTTAAATACAAGGTGATCTAATGTTGTACATTGTTTTTAAAACGGTACCCTAACTGCAGCTAAAATTCTGATACCCTGGGTACCCTAGCCGATGAGGTTTAGTAACCCAGGATAATTCAAAGAGAGCATAAAAACGTACGGATTTATTTCCACTGAGGTTCTTTAATTCTCTCTCTTTCAGGATGCGACCCACATAAGTCGACTAACAGCCAGGTACCTACTTTCTGCTAGGTGAACAGAGACAGTAGGTTAAGCACAAATGTCCAACGTTTCCCACTCGTCCGGGGATCGAACCCAGGTCCCTCAGTGTGTGAGCTGAGGCCGCTATTAATTGATCCACTGATAAACAAGATCATTAATGTAGTGAGTGGATAACCGTGTAGCAGAGTTTACGCAGCTGCTATCGTACCCTGGGTTATTAGTGTTGCAAATATTATGTTTATTAATGCAAATTGTGATATTTAGTAAACAGAACTTGTACTACTCCAAATTGAGAGAGAGAGAAAGAGAGGAAGGAGAGAGGGGATAGAAGCGAGGATTTAAATTTTTTCAGCAAGGTAACACAGCAGGGTGGATGAAGCCTACGGTCGACCTGCAAGGTAACACAGCAGGGTGGATGAAGCCTACGGTCGACCTGCAAGGTAACACAGCAGGGTGGATGAAGCCCATGGTCGACCTGCAAGGTAACACAGCAGGGTGGATGAAGCCTACGGTCGACCTGCAAGGTAACACAGCAGGGTGGATGAAGCCTACGGTCGACCTGCAAGGTAACACAGCAGGGTAGAAGAAGCCTACGGTCGACCTGCAAGGTAACACAGCAGGGTGGATGAAGCCTACGGTCGACTTGCAAGGTAACACAGCAGGGTGGATGAAGCCTACGGTCGACCTGCAAGGTAACACAGCAGGGTGAATGAAGCCTACGGTCGACCTGCAAGGTAACACAGCAGGGTGGATGAAGCCTACGGTCGACCTGCAAGGTAACACAGCAGGGTGGAAAAAGCCTACGGTCGACCTGCAAGGTAACACAGCAGGGTGGATGAAGCCTACGGTTGACCTGCAAGGTAACACAGCAGGGTGGAAGAAGCCTACGGTCGACCTGCAAGGTAACACAGCAGGGTGGATGAAGCCTACGGTCGACCTGTGCCACGTTTCACTTAGTGTAAATTATTACATAATTAGAGATTTTCTTAATTTATATATTACAATATATAAATTATAAAATATGTATACCTATATTATTATTGTTTCCATTATTTTCATAATAAGTAGTTTTTATTCATTATTAGTATTGATATATTATTACAAAAATAATAATAATAATAATAATAATAATAATAATAATAATAATAATAATAATAATAATAATAATAATAATAATTAGTAGTAGTAGTAGCAGTAGTATTAACATTAGTATGGGTATAGTTTATTATTATTATTATTATTATTATTATTATTATTATTATTATTATTATTATTATTATTATTGTTATTACTATTATTATTACTATTATTATTATTATTATTATTATGATGATGATGATGATGATGATTGTTGTTGTTGTTGCTGAATTTATACACAAATGAATTTGAGAATTTGTACACAAATGAAAGACCCATAAGGAACCCTGCGGTAAACGCAGTCTCTGCCTGCATATTTACCTAGAGGTCTCTCTCTCACTGTACACTTTCCTCAAGGTGTGTATCTCTCAGTGTATGCCTGCCTGGAGGTGAATAAATGTGTATACTCCTAGAGGTGTGTATTAGTATTTGTGTATACTTACAGCTGATTCTCTGTCAGCATGTGTTCCTAGGGATATCCCTCAGAGTATATATACTTACAATGTGTATCTCATAATGTATATATACCTTCAGTGGTGTTCCTTTCGGTATATATATACCTTCAGTTGTGTCCCTTTCGGTGTATATATATATATACCTTCAGTTGTGTCCCTTTCGATGTATATATACCTTCAGTTGTGTCCCTTTCGGTGTATATATATACCTTCAGTGGTGTCCCTTTCGGTGTATATATACGTACAACATGTGTTTCGGTGTGTACATATACCTTCTGGTGCGTATATATCACTGTATATATACCTTCAGAAGTGTTTATCTCAGTATGCATATAAGTTTACGTGTGAATCTCAGCTGCATACCTTTCGGTATATATATACGTTCAGGTGTGTATCTCTGTGTGTATATACAGGATTCCTTCAGGTGTGTATCTCCTAGTGTATATACCTCCATGCGTGTAACTCTCAATGTTACACACATGAAGAACATTTAAAAACAATAGCACAAGCAGTAGAACAAGAAAAAACAATGACCTAATCAGCAGAGCAATAAAACACAATGACATGCAACAGAACAAGAAAAAACTATGACACAATCATCATAACTAGTTAAAACGATAACACAATCAGGAGAACAAATGAAAACAATGATACAAGCAGCAAGTAAAACAATGAAAAATCACCAGAGCAACTTAAAACAAATGATACAACAGAATTTTTTTTTTCAGATAATTTGTTATTTTTTCTTTATGGCCTGAAACTACTGAAGACTTTTCCAACATTAACAAGAACACTGTTTTCACTGTCTTTGTTCGTCTGCAGTGTCTTGCAGCATTAGGAAGGACACTGTCTTCCCTGCAACGTTAACAGGGACACTGTCTTCACTGTCTTTGTCCTGGAATGTTTTGCAACATTTAACACAACACTGTTTTCACTGTCTTTGTCTTTCAGTGACTTGCAACAATAATGACACTATCTTCCCTGCCTTTACCTTGCATCAGTAAGAAGACTGTTTTCACTGGCTTTGTGGCATTGCAGTGCTTTTCAGCATTGACAATTAACAATTTGTCCTCCTGCAGTGCCTTGCAACATTGACATGGACACTGTCTTCACTGTTTTTGTTCTTCAACTTCTTGGAATTGAAACTTCTGTCTTTAAGGACAACAGAAGTTGCTTCTCCATCATTGTTTTTACGAGGAAAAATTTCTGAGGCATCGCTATGTTTATTGCTTCTTTATGGTCTCCTTCACTCGGACCCGACCCAGGTCTCGTTATGTCTGTCTGTCTGTCTGTCTGTCTGTTTATTTGTCTGTCTGTCTGCCTGTCTGTCTCTCTCTCTCATACTTTTCTGTTATCTGTCTGTATAGTGTGATTGTGTTTGATGACTTGTGTGTAGTGTATGAAAAATGTGAGCCTGTGTGTACTCACTCGGTTGTGTCTGCACTGGGACCGTCTCCTAGCTCGTAGCCCCGCCTCGTGGCATCCTGGCCCCGCCTCGTGGCATCCTGGCCCCGCCTCGTGGCATCCTGGCCCCGCCTCGTGGCATCCTGGCCCCGCTTCGTGGCATCCTGGCCCCGATCTTAGCTGTTATGGAAGCTGTGTGATGGTTGCCTCCATCACATCTTCGTCTGGTTCGTTTTTTCCTTACTCGCCACACCGAGACTAAAAGACATATTATACACAAAAATACATATTCCCTAACGCCCCTCTGATTCACTCTGACTTTCTTGTTCATTAACATTGTACACTGCAGTCATTCTTCACACATGGTACACTGCAGTTATTCTTCACACATGGTACACTGCTCATTAACGCGTTACACTGCTTCCTTCTCCCTTCCTAATCATCGTGTATTTGCTTAGGATGAACAAGTATCCACTACCTGTTTATCTTTGCGCTCTCCCGTGTTGACTCTTCTCGTTAATTTCCTGTTTTTTTGGGGAAAATCGACAAATACGGACCAATATCTAAAGGTAAGCTTTTTGAATTTGTTTAAGATACATTTTTAGAGCAATGGTCGTGAAATCTTGTCTTATTTAATATTAATTAAGTATTAAAATGTTCAAACAGTATACAAGCAATAAGAGTCGACAAACGCCTAGGTACCTATTTACTATTAGATAAAAAGTGAAAGCAGGAAGAAAACTTACACGTAGATATTTGTTAACTGTTAAGTGAACAGTGGGAGCAGGTGCAAGACGATTAACACCCAAGTACCTATGCATTGCTAGGTAAACAGTGGGAGCACGTGCAAGAATACTAACTCTCAAGTACCTATTTACTGCTAAGTGAACAGGCAGAGAGAATCCTGGGCACGTCTCGCCCTGACCAGGAACCAAACCAAAAAGTCTTCAACTGTGATCTGAGCTTATCCAACTTGTCACATTTTTCCCATCTCAACGTCTATGCTCTTACTAAGACAGTGTCTCCTCCTTGTTATGTATTCCTTCCCTCGTTGGTGTATTTTCTTTGCTCTTCAATTTTGTTATCCTACTTCTAATAATGGTTAAATACAGAAGAAAGAACTAACAAAGACGTACAGTGTAAATAAATAGTGTTTATATTTCAGTTTATAAATTCTTCTCTTATGAAGCCCCGTATCAAAGGCCATCCTACACTCCAGAAATAGCAGTACTTTTTTAACATGAGCAGTTGTTGTTGGTGTGTGAGAACCCTTACACCGTCAATGTGATCTTACCTGAGTCAACGCAGTTGGTCTGTGTGTAGCTTGCATCTTCATTGTGATCTTCCTTAAGCTTATACCGTTGATCCTTTCGAGGCTTGCATGTTTAAACTGGTCTTCTTTGTGCCCTCGCTGTTGGTGGTTAAAGAAGCCTGTACCTCCACATGGGCCTTCTTTGTGCCCTCGCTGTTGGTGGGTAAAGAAGCCTGTACCTCCGCATGGGCCTTCTTTGTGCCCTCGCTGTTGGTGGGTAAAGAAGCCTGTACCTCCGCATGGGCCTTCTTTGTGCCCTCGCTGTTGGTGGGTAAAGAAGCCTGTACCTCCGCATGGGCCTTCTTTGTGCCCTCGCTGTTGGTGGGTAAAGAAGCCTGTACCTCCACATGGGCCTTCTTTGTGCCCTCGCTGTTGGTGGGTAAAGAAGCCTGTACTCCGCATGGGCCTTCTTTGTGTCCTCGCTGTTGGTGGGTAAAGAAGCCTGTACTCCGCATGGGCCTTCTTTGTGCCCTCGCTGTTTGTGGGTAAAGAAGCCTGTACCTCCGCATGGGCCTTCTTTGTGCCCTCGCTGTTGGTGGTTAAAGAAGCCTGTACCTCCGCATGGGCCTTCTTTGTGTCCTCGCTGTTGGTGGGTAAAGAAGCCTGTACCTCCGCATGGGCCTTCTTTGTGCCCTCGCTGTTGGTGGGTAAAGAAGCCTGTACCTCCGCATGGGCCTTCTTTGTGCCCTCGCTGTTGGTGGGTAAAAAAGCCTGTACCTCCGCATGGGATTTCTTTGTACCCTCGCTGTTGGTGGGTAAAAAAGCCTGTACCTCCACATGGGCCTTCTTTGTGCCCTCGCTGTTGGTGGGTAAAGAAGCCTGTACCTCCGCATGGACCTTCTTTGTGCCCTCTCTGTGAAGAAGCGTGTCCCATCAAAGTGCTGTACCATTGTTGTGAGGGAAAAAAATCACTTATATATTAAATTTCTGAGTGTTTGAATAGGTGAATGACTATAGTGAACATCGTTTGCTTGTGGAATATAATTGTTTTCAAAACAAAATGATGACTTCCGAGAAGCCTGCCAGCCACCCTGTCAATCTACCCTGGTGAGTGGTAGGTGACGTGTGGGCCAGAGCCTTTAGCTAGATCTCTTGAGTCCTAGGGTACCTGACACTGATATCATTCTCTGAGTTAGTTCATGAATTGTTTTGCACTTTTGGGATTTTTTTTTTTTCAGCTGTTACCTGTCGTCGTTTAAGCTCTCACCATTTCTATAAATGTGTTCTGCCTATCGAGTGAGTAATCTACTTGTCTTGATGGCAATTGTCTTCTATATTTATCTTTGGTATTAATGGGTTTAGAAGTCACCTGGCCTTCGAATGATAAATAGGGCTACCTGACCACGAGTATGGTTGGGAATTTTCTAATTAGTTGTTAGTGCTTCACCTCTTTCAGTCAGCGAGCCAGTCTTGTAAGCCTGCGAGCCAGTCTTGTAAGTCTGCGAGCCAGTCTTGTAAGTCTGCGAGCCAGTCTTGTAAGCCTGCGAGCCAGTCTTGTAAGCCTGCGAGCCAGTCTTGTAAGCCTGCGAGCCAGTCTTGTAAGCCTGCGAGCCAGTCTTGTAAGCCTGCGAGCCAGTCTTGTAAGCCTGCGAGCCAGTCTTGTAAGCCTGCGAGCCAGTCTTGTAAGCCTGCGAGCCAGTCTTGTAAGCCTGCGAGCCAGTCTTGTAAGCCTGCGAGCCAGTCTTGTAAGCCTGCGAGCCAGTCTTGTAAGCCTGCGAGCCAGTCTTGTAAGCCTGCGAGCCAGTCTTGTAAGCCTGCGAGCCAGTCTTGTAAGCCTGCGAGCCAGTCTTGAGCTAAGCCTGCGAGCCAGTCTTGTAAGCCTGCGAGCCAGTCTTGTAAGCCTGGAGCCAGTCTTGTAAGCCTGCGAGCCAGTCTTGTAAGCCTGCGAGCCAGTCTTGTAAGCCTGAGAGCCAGTCTTGTAAGCCTGCGAGCCAGTCTTGTAAGCCTGCGAGCCAGTCTTGTAAGCCTGGAGCCAGTCTTGTAAGCCTGGAGCCAGTCTTGTAAGCCTGAGAGCCAGTCTTGTAAGCCTGGAGCCAGTCTTGTAAGCCTGCGAGCCAGTCTTGTAAGCCTGGAGCCAGTCTTGTAAGCCTGGAGCCAGTCTTGTAAGCCTGCAGAGCCAGTCTTGTAAGCCTGAGAGCCAGTCTTGTAAGCCTGAGAGCCAGTCTTGTAAGCCTGGAGCCAGTCTTGTAAGCCTGCGAGCCAGTCTTGTAAGCCTGCAGCCAGTCTTGTAAGCCTGCGAGCCAGTCTTGTAAGCCTGCGAGCCAGTCTTGTAAGCCTGCGAGCCAGTCTTGTAAGCCTGCGAGCCAGTCTTGTAAGCCTGCGAGCCAGTCTTGTAAGCCTGCGAGCCAGTCTTGTAAGCCTGCGAGCCAGTCTTGTAAGCCTGAGCCAGTCTTGTAAGCCTGCGAGCCAGTCTTGTAAGCCTGCGAGCCAGTCTTGTAAGCCTGCGAGCCAGTCTTGTAAGCCTGCGAGCCAGTCTTGTAAGCCTGCGAGCCAGTCTTGTAAGCCTGCGAGCCAGTCTTGTAAGCCTGCGAGCCAGTCTTGTAAGCCTGCGAGCCAGTCTTGTAAGCCTGCGAGCCAGTCTTGTAAGCCTGCGAGCCAGTCTTGTAAGCCTGCGAGCCAGTCTTGTAAGCCTGCGAGCCAGTCTTGTAAGCCTGCCAGTCTGTAGCCTGAGCCAGTCTTGTAAGCCTGCGAGCCAGTCTTGTAAGCCTGCGAGCCAGTCTTGTAAGCCTGCGAGCCAGTCTTGTAAGCCTGCGAGCCAGTCTTGTAAGCCTGCGAGCCAGTCTTGTAAGCCTGCGAGCCAGTCTTGTAAGCCTGCGAGCCAGTCTTGTAAGCCTGCGAGCCAGTCTTGTAAGCCTGCGAGCCAGTCTTGTAAGCCTGCGAGCCAGTCTTGTAAGCCTGCGAGCCAGTCTTGTAAGCCTGCGAGCCAGTCTTGTAAGCCTGCGAGCCAGTCTTGTAAGCCTGCGAGCCAGTCTTGTAAGCCTGCGAGCCAGTCTTGTAAGCCTGCGAGCCAGTCTTGAGCTGGAGCCAGTCTTAACCTGCGAGCCAGTCTTGTAAGCCTGCGAGCCAGTCTTGTAAGCCTGCGAGCCAGTCTTGTAAGCCTGCGAGCCAGTCTTGTAAGCCTGCGAGCCAGTCTTGTAAGCCTGCGAGCCAGTCTTGTAAGCCTGCGAGCCAGTCTTGTAAGCCTGCGAGCCAGTCTTGTAAGCCTGCGAGCCAGTCTTGTAAGCCTGCGAGCCAGTCTTGTAAGCCTGCGAGCCAGTCTTGTAAGCCTGCGAGCCAGTCTTGTAAGCCTGAGAGCTAGTCTTGTAAGCCTGCGAGCCAGTCTTGTAAGCCTACGAGTCATCTCACCGCTGCTGCCAGCGTTGAATGTGGACACGTCTGGCTACTGTATCCGACGTAAATTTCCGTCTCATAAGCGGACATACTGCTGCTATTCCTTATTCTGCTAGGGAATGCGAAGGCGCCTGACTTAAAGTTTCAAACGTTGCTTTATACTGTCTGTGCAGCTTTGGTCGTCTCCTCCACTCCAGCATCAATTTCGGGCTCCTGTACTAAGCTGGGGAAGAGAATTTTTCCCTAAATGGCTACTGCTATATTCTATTGCTAGGAATAAACATTCTTGTTTACCACCATTTCATATTTATTTGTTTTCGTTGTTTAGCTCTTTGCCAAATTGATTTTCCTTCGTATTTCGTTATTTGCTTCAGTTAGATTTGGATTCTATGTTTGCGGTTTGCGGTTTATTGTTAATATTTTGTACTTCAGTGTGTTTTTAGCGTGTTTACTTTGTCCCTTGTTGAAAAAAGGCCAAAGGACTTTGGCCTTTTTCTTTTACAGTTTGTTGTAGATGTTATTCAAATATACTAGTCTATTGTTTATATCTCCCTCTCATTTTCCCTGTTACAGTAGACCTAAATCGTAAATTTCTAGCCGCCTGGTACCCCGGGCTTTCCTCTCCTATAACCAGCGATCATCGGTAGCCTGACTGACCACAAATCGGACCTTCCTTAGCTTATAGAGGATCGAGCCTCCAGCGTTCGATGCGCTGAATATCAAACACGTTAAGAGCCTCATGGTAAAATCTCGTCTCTAAAATGATATTGCAGCTCATCGAGAGAGTCCATGGAGAGATGCTGTCTGGTTCCATTGCTGATCTCGTTCCCAGCATTCTCGGAGTGCAGTGGTATCTTGTGTTTGAGACCACAATGGCCACAAATTATGGTGGTCTAGCGATCCTTGGTGTCGTTCTTTCTCGCCCACCTGCACCTTTATTACACCCCAGTGTACTCTGTAAGAATTATCTGATGCATTTCCTTTACACGCTTGGTAGTCAGCATACTATGTTGTCACTATCTGTCCTGCATAACTGATGCCACCTTCCTGCTTATGTAATATTATCAGGCAGGCTAAAATATCACGGGTTGGATCCCCGGCTTGTTGCAGTAATTTTATTTACTTAAATTTACTTATTTCGTGGATGCATTAATATATATGCAAGACAAGCCACGGGGGGTGGAAATCTTTAGTTCAAGTACTTTCACACTTCTCAGTGCTTCATCAGGAGCTATGCATTTTTACAAGGCAGCAACAGAAGGAGGGGAAGTGTTCTTGGAGCAGCGCAGTGCGGGTGTGTCACCGGCTGCAGCCTCTCTCAAAATGTGGGCAACGGTCGGTGCCAACCCCATACCACCACCATCCCCCTACTCCTCATATGGGGTAGGAGAGTTTGTGAAATGTCAAATATTATGAAATTAGAAGATATAATAGCCAGCCCCAAGCTTTTTCTAGCCGCTTAGAACAGGACATGTGGCTTGAGAAAATACTTTTCTCATTGGATACTATTTAAATGGATTGCTATTATTCTGTGTAATCTTTTTAATTAATAAAAGAAAGGAATTGAATGTGGTCTTTGTCCGTTTAAATGTCCTCCTCTGGGGTACTGGAATGTTCCCAGGGGGACTCAGAAGAATCTTCTATACCATTCCGATAATATTTCTATGATCCAAATTTCTACTTCTAATACCCATTAACCCCACTACCTATGTTATCCCGTAAAAACTCATTTAAAATTAAGACATTTCTAAAATTTTATTTTATACGTTTAAATATAATTTTTTTTTTCATTTATGTTAGCTCAAAAATTAACAAATTTGTATCATAAGAAACTTAGAAAACTTACCTAACCTTATTATAACAAGAGCAATTTAATTTACCCTAATCCAGCTAAATATATTTTAGATAAGTTTACAATAATTTAATAATAAAACAACACAATGAAATACATTTTTTTCTTTTGTTCAGAATGCAAAATTATTGCATACACAAATTTTCGCTTGCCTTACTTGGCAAGATGAGCGTTGCTATTTCAGACAAAATCTCAAGTTTTACCTATTCGGTAGGTAGACAGCAACGCAACCACCCAGGGAGGTACTACAGTCCTACCAAGTGAGTGTAAAACTGAAGTCTGTAATTGTTTTACATGAAGGTAGGATTGCTGGTGTCTTTTTCCTGTTTCATAAACATGCAAGATTTCAGGTACGTCTTGCTACTTCTACTTACACTTAGGTCACACTACACATTCATGTACACGTTTAGGTATACACAGTCACTTGAGTTTTCTTTGATTTTATCTTAATAGTTCTTGTTCTTATTGCTTTTCCTTTCATATCCATGGGGAAGTGGAACAAAAATCTTTCCTCTGTAAGCCATGCGTGTTGTGAAAGTCAACTAAAATGCCGGGAACAATGGGCTAGTAACCCCTTTTCCCGTATAGCTTACTAAAGAGAAAAAGAAGAAAAACATTAAAGTGGGATGTTTGAATGTGCGTGGATGTTGTGCGAATGATAAGAAAGAGATGATTGTGGATGTTATGAATGAAAATAAGCTGGATGTCCTGGTTTTAAGTGAAACAAAGCTTAAGGGGGTAGGAGAGTTTCAGTGGGGGGAAATTCATGGGATTAGGTAAGGGGTTTCTAATATATTGAGTTAGAGCTAAGGAAGGAGTAGCAATAATATTGAAGGATAAGTTATGGCAGGAAAAGAGGGAATATAAATGAATAAATTCACGGATTAAATGGAGTAAAGGGTTGGATGTGAAAAGTAAGTTATGGGAAGTGTTTATGCACCTGGAGACGAGAGAAGTGTAGAGGAGAGAGATTTTGGGAAATGTTGAGTGAATGTGTGGGGAGTTTTGAACCAAGTGAGAGAGTACTTATGGTTGGGGACCTTAATGTTAAAGTGGGTAAAATGTGGAAGGAGTAGTAGGTAAATTTTGGGTGTCAGGGGTAAATGAAAACGGAGAGCCTTTAATTGAACCATATGTAGAAAAATTTTGGTAATAAGTAATACATATTTTATGAAAAAGAGGATAAATAAGTATACCAGGTATGATATAACACGTAATGAATGTAGTTTGTTAGATTATGTATTGGTGGATAAAAGGTTGATGGGTAGGCTTCAGGATGTACATGTTTATTGAGAGGCAAAGGAAATATCGGATCATTATTTACTTGTAATTAAAGTTAGAGTAAGAGGTAGATGGGACAAAAAGAAAATGGCAACAAGTAAGAGAGAGGTGAAAGTTTATAAACTAAGGGAGGAGGAAGTTAAGGTGAGATATAAGCAACTATTGGCAGAGAGGCTAGTGCAAGTATGGGTAGTGGGGAGGTTGAAGAGGGATGGGACAGTTTTAAAAATGCAGTATTAGAATGTGAGGCAGAAGTTTGTGGCTATAGGAGGGTGGGTGCAGGAGGAAAGAGGAGTGAGTGGTGGAATGATGAGGAAAATAGTGAAATAAAAGAGAAAAATGTAGCTTCTGAGAGGTTTTTACAAAGCAGAAGTGGTATAAGAAGGGCAGAGTATATGGAGAATAAAAGAAAAGTGAAGAAAGTGGTGAGAGAGTGCAAAAGGAAAGCAAATGATAGGGTGGGAGAGGCACTGTCAACAAATTTTGCTGAGAATAGGAACAAATTATGGAGTGAGATAAGCAGGTTAAGAAAGCCTTGTGGACGAATGGATTTGTCAGTTAAAAACAGAGTAGTTGAGTTAGTAGATGGGGATCTGGAGGTATTGGGTAGGTGGCGGGTATACTTTCAGGAACTTTTAAATGTCGATGAAGAGAGGGAGGCAGTAATTTCATGCACTGACCAGAGAGGTATAACATCTTTTAGGAGTGAAGAAGAGCAGGATGTGAGTGTGGGGTGAGGTGATTGAGACATTACGTAGAATGAAAGGCGGTAAATCAGCTGGAACTGACGGGATGATGACAGAAATGTTAAAAGCAGGGGGGATATTGTGTTGGAGTGGTTGGTATTTTTGTTTAATAAATGTATAAAAGAGGGGAAGGTTCCTAGGGATTGGCAGAGAGCATGTATAGTTCCTTTATATAAAGGGAAAGGAAACAAAAGAGATTGAAAAACATTATAGGGGAATAAGTATACTGAGTATACAAGGTAAAGTATATGGTAGGGATATTATTGAAAGAATTAGAGGTAAGACAGAGAGCAGGATTGCAGATGAACAAGGAGGTTTTAGAATGAGTAGCAGATGTGTAAATCAAGTGTTTACATTGAAGCATATATGTGAACAGTATTTAGATAAAGATATTGAAGTTTACATTACATTTACGGATTTAGAAAAGGCATATGATAGAGTGGATTGGGGAGCAATGTGGCAGACGTTGCAAGTGCATTGAATAGGTAGTAAGCTACTAAATGCTCTAAAGAGTTTTTATGAAGATAGTGAGGTTCAGGTTAGGGTGTGTAGGAGAGAGGGAGATTACTTCCCAGTAAAAGTAGGTTTTAGACAGGGATGTGTAATGTCACCATGGTTGTTTTATATATTTATAGATGGGGTTGTAAAAGAAGTGTTGGGGAGAGGGGTGGGATTAAATTATGAAGAATCAAATACAAAATGGGAGTTGATACAGTTACATTTTGCTGATGATTCTGTGCTTTTGGGAGATTCTTAAGAAAAGTTGCAAAGGTTAGTGGATGAGTTTTTTTGGGTGGGTGTGTAAAGGTAGAAAGTTGAAAGTGAACATAGATAAGAGTAAGGTGATGAGGGCATCAAACGATTTAAATAAAGAAAAATTGGATATCACATTGGAGAGAGGGATTATGGAAGAAGTGAATGTTTTCAGATATTTGGGAGTTGACGTGTCAGCGGATGTGTTTATGAAGAATGAGGTCATCCGTAGCATTGATGAAGGAAATAAGGTGATTGTTGCGTTTAGGTGACTGTGGAGACAAAAAACGTTATTCATGGAGGCAAAGAAGGGAATATACAAGAGTATAGTGTCTAAGGGCAATGTCTGGTGAAAATATTATGCAGAGCAGTTGTAGTGTGGAAATTAGGAAGAGTTGTGTAGTTATTAAAAGTATTTGTCAGAGGGCTGAAGAGGGGCTGTTGAGGTAGTTTGGTCATTTAGAGAGAATGGAACAAAGTAAAATGACTTGCAGAACGTATAAATCTGTTGGGGAAGGAAGGTGGGGTAGGGGTCGTCCCTGAAAAGGTTGTAGGGAAGGGGTAAAGGAGATTTTGTTGGTCAGGGGCTTGGACTTCCAGCAAGCTTGCGTGAGCGTGTTAGATAAGAGTGAATAGAGACGAATGGTTTTTGGGATCTGACCAGCTGTTGGAGTGTGAATAGGGCAATATTTTGTGAAGGGATTCAGGGAAACCGGTTAGCTGGACTTGAGTCCTGAAAATGGGAAGTACAATGCCTGCACTTTAAAGGAGGGTTTTGGGATATTGGCAGTTTGGAGGGACGTCTAACCTGTCGCATCTGAGCGCCTCTGCAAAGACAGTGATTATGTATGATTGATGGTGAAAGTGTTGAATGATGATGTTTTTTTCTTCTTTGTTTATTTTCTTTCATTTTGGGTCACCCTGCCTCTGTGGGAAACGGCCGCATAAAAAAAATATATATATATATATATATATATATATATATATATATATATATATATATATATATATATATATATATAGGGATCCCAGGGCAGCTAGTTTTCTGTTCCAGCGACTCAGCGCTGCTGTTCAGAGGGGTAATGCATGCTGTATTCTGGGCACGCGCACCAGCTCGGAAGAGCTGGATGAGATTTTCGCATTATAATCAGTGACAAAGATGTAACAATATGTACTAGACATGTATCTCTCACCTCGTGTACTGTATATGCCATCTTTATATCAACAATGTATCTCTCAAATCTTTTGTACCATATTATATATATATATATATATATATATATATATATATATATATATATAGTGTGTGTGTGTGTGTGTGTGTGTGTGTGTGTGTGTGTGTGTGTGTGTGTGTGTGTGTGAGTGTGTGTGTGTGTGTGTGTGTGTGTGTGTGTGTGTGTACTCACCTATCTGTGGTTGCAGGGGTCGAGTCATAGCTCCTGGCCACGCCTCTTCACTGATTGCTACTAGGTCATCTCTCTCCCTTCTCCATGAGCTTTATCAAACCTCGTCTTAAAACTATGTATGGTTCCTGCCTCCACTACGTGTGTGTGTGTGTATGTATCTAGGAAAGAATGCAGATGTGAAACTACAGGCTTGAGCAATTAAATGGAAGATATTTAATTTAGAAAAAAAATGTCTCAAATTAATTTATCGCCAGTGATATGTTGAAAGAAATTAATATAACTTATGTTTAATATCTATAACACTATAAAATAATCGTCTTTAACGTAACACATATCATTCCGGTGGAACCTGAAGCCATCTGCCAATACGATGACTGAGACTAAAGGAGATATTATGACGTACAAGACGAGTCTTAACTCGTCTTGTATCATAAGAGAAGATAACAAGAATGTCCATCACTGGACTATTGTGCAGAAGCTGAGGTGAAGGTCAATGAAGAGGTAAAAAAAAAAGTGAGATTTCATTGTTATGGTGGGGAGACAGGTGCGTGCGTGAGTACTCACCTGTATGAACTCACATATAAGTGGTTGAAGGGATGGAGTCTCAGCTACTGGCCCCATCTCTCTGCAGGTCGCTGCTAGGTCCACTCTCTCTGGGCTTCAAGAGCCTTATTGTACCTATAATTAAAGTTTTGTGTGGATCCTGCCGTTACCGCTTCATTCTCCATGTCGTTCCATTTCCTGACACTTTTAAGGCTGAAGAAATACTTCCTAACATCCTTGTGCCTCACCTATATTTTCAAGTTCCTGCTGTGAGCTCCTGTTCCTGTTTCCTATCTGTGACATGCAAAGAGTACGTAACCTTTATTCGGAGTATGTCCACATTTCTCACATAGGCTATCTCCCCAACCAGCGAACCAGGTACTAAGGGTCTGACGATCGGGGCCCCATCGTCAGATCAGTACCTATGTTCAGCCAATCATAATGTGGATCTGGCAATTGTGAAGGTGACGTGGTTACCACGCACGTTTTCACCATTGTCATTTTCATTCTGCAGCTGGTTGCTGCACGGTTGTCTCTTGTCTCTTGACTGCTGTTTTACCTTGGCTACCGTGGCGTGCACTAATACCTATTTTGCTGTACATAGTGTATATAGTGTACATACTTCTGTTTATACTTGGTGAAGGAAAATACAATTCAAAGTTTTCTGTTGTGTTTATTTTGCTCAAAGCTCCCTTTTATTACCAGGTTAACAGGCCTTGAGAACCTGAGTTTGTAATACCGTCTATCAAATAATCTGCCCATATTCACCATGTTAATTCCTCTTATTATTTCGTACGTTGTTATCATATCACCTCTAGTTCTTCTAACATCCAACATCAGGCTGTGTTCCCTTAACCTCTCCTCTCTGGACATACACCTTAGCACTGAGACTAGTTTCCTTGCAAACCTTGCACTTTCTTCAATATCTTACCAAGCTTGGCCAGGTGTGAGCTTTATAGTGGTGCTGCATATTCCAATATAGGCCTGACGTACACTGTATACAGTGTAGTGAATTACTTTTTACTTAGATGTCTGAAGGCCGGTTTTAGATTTGCCAGACGCGTAGTTCTTAGGTTGATATGTGCCTCAGAAGATATGCTCAGTACAATACTCACCCCAGGGTCCTTCTCCTTAGGTGACCTTTACAGAGTTTGCCCCCTTCCCTCCGGGCCTGTACTCCGTCAGCGGTCATCTCTGCCTTTCTCTTAACTTCATAACTTTACACTTGCTGGGGTTAAAATCCAAAGCAAGACCTGCAGCCTGTACAGTTCCATTTGTAGCCTTTCCTGGTCCCGTCTGCTTGTATTCTTCTCGTTATTTTCATATTTGCTGACAGAGATACCTCTGACTGTGTGTGTGCGAGTGTATGTATGTGTGTGTGTGTGTGTTTGTGTGTGTGTGTGTTTGTGTGTGTGTGTGTGTGTGTGTGTGTGTATGCTACTATGTATGATAATTACGTAACTGTATTTGTGTATACCTGAATAAACTTACTATACGTTCATCCTCTTGTCTAAATAATTTTCGCCAACAAATCTATCCTTTTCCTGGCCTTTGTTTCGTTTGTTATTTTGTGTTCCTTAAACTATACGTCATTTGAAATCAGAAATAAGAAATATTATGAAGGTTACTTTCGTAGTAAGGGATAATCTGCCTGCGTTCTGCATCTTAGAGTTCGTTTTAAGTCGATCCTTCTGTTCACCTCAAAGCTGTGATGGTTTAACATTACTGATCACTGTAATCTGCATATATCCTGTTTATTTTGGAATTGTAATTAAACGATGATACGAATCTGTTTCGTGGACACCAAAGGCTCTGTCCTGCTCCAGAGAATCTCTTCGTATTATTCTTTTTGCTACATCATTATCTCTCGCATTCACCAATTTTTTCTTTGCCTCACTTCCTTCCATCTGTTACACGCACCGTTATCACAGGTATACATACAACTTGATGCTGGTGAAGGGCTCTTGATCAAAAGAAATGGCGTTACCCTTCCTTTCTTTGAATAAAAATCTGTTTTATTTCATATGTCTCTCATTTCCCATGTGCTGTGTAATCCCGACTGACTTAATGCCTCCGCAGATTTGAGAGATCTAATCTCATTGCTATTCACAAAACTTACTTACACTACCTACTTTACTGGAGGTAATTCTTTATAGTCTCAGCATACAACACTTAGCGCAGCGTGCTCCAGTGACACGCACACACACACACACACACACACACCGCACACACACACACACACACACACACACACACACACACACACACACACACACACACACACACACACACACACACACACACACACACACACACACACACACACACCACACACACACACACACACACACACACACACACACGCACACACACATACACACACACAGAACCCACCACAGAACTGCAGGAGGCCAGGTGAGGAATATAATGAGAACAACAGAGCGATGGTGGACACTCTGGCGGAGGTGGCAAGAAAAGCGCACATGAGCAGAGCGAAGCTACTGGTCATGGGCGATTTCAACCACAGGGAGATCGACTGGGAGAACCAAGGACCACGTGGGGGTCCAGAAACTTGGAGAGCCAAGATGATGGATGCGGTGCTGGAAAACCTGATGCACCAACATGTCAGGGACACGACCAGAGTGAGAGGAGAAGATGAACCAGCAAGACTGGACCTTGTATTCACCATGAACAGCTCAGATATTGAAGACATAACACACGAGAGCCCCCTGGGAGCCAGTAACCATATGGTGCTGAGCTTTGAGTACATTGTAGAGCTAGAGGTGGAGAGGGAAAGCGGTACCAAAAGAGACAAACCAGATTTTAAAAGAGGAAACTACACAGGCATGAGGAATTTCCTGCAGGAGGTTCAGTGGGAAAGGGAAATGGACGGACAGACAATAAATGAAATGATGGAATACGTAGGGGCAAAGTGCAAGGAGGCAGAGGAACGGTTTATACCCAGAGGAAAAAGATCAAACGGGAAGGCCAGAAGGATCCCCTGGTTTAACCAAAGGTGCAGGGAGGCAAAGACTCAGAGTGTCAGAGAATGGAAAAAGTACAGAAGGCAAAGAACCCAAGTAAACAAAGAGATTAGTAGAAGAGCTAGAAACGAGTATGCACAGGTACGGAGGGAGGCCCAGAAACAGTACGAAAATGACATAGCATCGAAAGTTAAGTCTGACTTGAGGTTTAAGGAAGTATTCACAGTGGAGGAAGGAAGGCAGCTGGGTAGACAGGACGGGGTGCGTCACCAACAAGGGATGTATCAAGTGCTAGAGGGCATACACACAACTGAGGAGGAGGTGAAGCAGTTACTCAGTGACCTTGATACCTCAAAGGCGATGGGTCCGGACAATATCTCCCCGTGGGTTCTTCGGGAAGGAGCTGAGGTACTGAGTGTGCCACTTACCATAATATTCAATACATCCCTTGAAAATGGGCAGTTACCTGAGGTATGGAAGAAGGCCAATGTAGTCCACATCTTTAAAAAAGAGACAGAAAAGAGGCACTAAACTATAGACCGGTGTCACTTACATGTATAGTGTGCAAAGTCCTGGAGAAAATCATCAGGAAAAGAATGGTGGAGCACCTCGAGCTGAACAGGATAATAAACACCAGACAGCACGGATTCCGGGAAGGAAAATCTTGTGTAACAAACCTCCTAGAGTTCTATGATAAAGTAACAGAGGTAAGGCAAGAGAGAGAAGGGTGGGTTGATTGCATTTTCCTGGACTGCAGGAAGGCCTTCGACACAGTTCCTCACATGAGATTAGTAAAGAAGTTGGAAGAACAAGCATGTATAACAGGAAGGGCACTGGAATGGATCAGGGAATACCTCACAGGGAGGCAACAACGGGTCATGGTGCGTGATGAGGTATCACAGTGGGCGCCTGTGACGAGCGGCGTACCGCAGGGGTCAGTCCTAGGACCAGTGTTATTCTTTGTATATGTAAATGACATGACGGATGGGATAGACTCAGAAGTGTCTCTGTTCGCAGATGATGTGAAATTAATGAGGAGAATCACATCGGAGGAGGACCAAGCAGGACTTCAAACAGACCTGGACAAATTAGACACATATGCAACACTTGGGTATCTTTATTGAGGAAACGTTTCGCCACACAGTGGCTTCATCAGTCCAATACAAAGTAGAAAGATACCCAAGTGTTGCATATGTGTCTAATTTAACAACTTGTCGGTTCTCTGAACCATTTATCTACAGACCTGGACAAGCTTGACATCTGGTCTAGCAACTGGCTTCTCGAATTCAATCTCACCAAATGCAAAGTCATGAAGATCGGAGAAGGGCAAAGAAGACCGCTTACAGAGTACAGGCTAGGCGGACAAAGGCTACAAACCTCGGCAAAGGAGAAAGACCTTGGGGTGAGTATAACGCCAAGCACGTCTCCGGTGGCACACATCAACCAGATAACTGCGGCAGCATATGGGCGACTGGCAAACCTAAGATTAGCGTTCTGTTACCTTAACAAGAAATCGTTCAAGACACTGTACACCGTGTACGTCAGGCCCATACTAGAATATGCAGCACCAGTCTGGAACCCACACCTGGTCAAGCACGTAAAGAAACTAGAGAAAGTGCAAAGGTTTGCGAAAAGGTTAGTTCCACAACTCAGGGGTCTGTCCTATGAAGAAAGGTTGAGGGAAATAGGACTAACAACACTGGAGGAAAGAAGGGTCAGAGGAGACATGATAACGACATACAAAATACTGCGGGGAATCGACAAGGTAGACAGTGACAGGATGTTCCAGAGAGGGAACACAGAAACAAGGGGACACAACTGGAAGCTGAAGACTCAGATGAGTCAAAGGGATGTTAGGAAGCATTTCTTCAGCCACAGAGTCAGGAAGTGGAATAGTCTAGAGAAAGATATAGTGGAGGCAGGAACCATACACAGTTTTAAGACGAGGTATGATAAAGCTCATGGAGCAGGGAGAGCAGAGATCCAGTAGCGGACAGAGAAGAGGCGGGGCCAGGAGCTGAGTCTCGACCCCTGCAACCACAATTAGGTGAGTACAATTAGGTGAGTACACACACACACACACGCACACACACATATACACACATACACACAAACACACACACACACGCACACACACACACACAAACACACACACACACACACACACACACTCACACACACACACACATACACACACACACGCACACACACACACACGCCCCGATGGCATGGTGGCTAGCGCTCTTGCTTCACGCACGGAGGGCCCGGGTTCAATTCCCGGCGGGGCCGAAACATTTCGAAGTGTTTCATTACACACACACACACACACACACACACACATACATACATACAACAGGCCTAGTGTCTAATCGACATGTGCCTAGGACAAAATGGTAACTAACTAACTAACACGCACACACACACGCACACACACACACAGCGCTTAAAAAGAGTGCTTCCAGAAGTGGTTGAATAACAAGAGGTAGATGTGAGGGGAAGAAAACAGCATGGAGAGACAACACAGATGTGTGACAAAAGGACAGGAGAGGGAGGAACAACCGGGAGACGGGATGGAAGAATAAAACGGAGGTATGGGGTATGAATAAGAATGGGGATGTGAAAAACAAGAGGGAGGTATGAGGGAGGAACAAGAGGTGAGATGAGCAAGAGATGAGTAACAATGAGGTAAAAAGAAGGAACAAGAGGGAGGTGCCAGAGAAATATGAGGACGTATGAAAGAAAGAAGTTGGAGGTGTGAGGGAGAAGCAAGAGGGAGGTGTGTTGGAGGGACGAGAGGAGGTGTGAGGTGTGAGGGATGAACAAGAGGGAGGTGTGAGGGAGTGAGTGGGTAGAGCGTCCTGGGAGTGGGAAGGCTGCGTCAGTGCTCGCCTGGACGCTGCTGGGATAGCATCTGTTCACTTATCGTCGCTCCGCCCGGCGCTCCTCCGCCGGTGTGAACGTCCCCTCACAGTGGTGTGAACGTCTCATCACGCCGG
>WNWK01026397.1:0-27423 GCA_009830355.1 Cherax destructor | reverse complement strand
AACCATAGTTAATCAAAAAAATTAATTTTTGGTGAATATTTTGGGTGTCTGGGACGGATTAATTATATTTACATTATTTCTTATGGGAAATAAAGGTTCAGAAATCGGCCAGTTCGATTTTAGGCCTAGCTCCTGGAACAGATTAGGGCCAATTTCCGGGGGTCCACTGTATGTATAATTGTATTTACGTATGTGTTCCTATGAGATAAAGACAGATAGAGACAAAGAAACAGAGATAGATACAGACAGACAGACAGATGAAGATAGAGACAGCCAATCAGCCAGCCAGATGCCGGCCAGCCAGGTGGCCAGTCAGCCTGCCGACATCACTTTCCTCTTAAAAGGGGAGTGTTAATATGACATCAGTGAATCCTTGGTGTTTGTCGCACTGTTTACTCTAGCTGGCCCTCAATTTAACTGGTGCTCCCACAAGGTACTAAGTGGTCCCAGATTTTTTTAATACAATGCACACCAAGTGTTAAGACCCATTCTATGCTGACCAAGCATCTCAGGCTAATCGTGCCAAATTTGGAGGCAGGAAAAATAAAAAGTATATAAAGTGGACCCTCGCTATTCGAACACTCCAAAACTCACCCTTTTATGTAAGTTTATTATTGTAAGTGCTTTTGTAAGTGTATTTTTGGGGGTCTGAAATGGATTAATCTAATTATCATTATTTCTTATGGGAAAAAATTCCTTCGGTATCGGCACTTGAATAGCCGTCTGGAAAGAATTAAGCTCGTAACTCGAGGTACCACTGTATACGTATAAAATATGAAAAACCTTTAAAACACTTGAAATTTTAGAAAGTTTCCATATGAAATAACTTTAAAACACTTGAAATTTTAGAAAGTTTCCAGACATAATGGAGAGACGTGGTGCTCACAAAGAATGTAAAGAAACCGAGTGGCACATGGTGACCATATTAGAAAGTCAGGTGGGGGGAGCCGTATAGAGTTTTGGTCATAATTTGAAATGTCCGTATTAGCGGAAAGCAGTAAAGGGGGCGTTGACCCCTGGAACTCTCTCCAGGTAAACTCCAGGTAAACAACCAGTGCAATATTGAATCCAAATACATAATTGTTCCATAACAATTTAATACTAGTCATAGTAATTATTCCAACCATTTCAATAGCCAGTTCAATAGTAAATCATCAACATTGTAAGAATATCCTATATCTCAGTGACTATTGTTCAAAATTGTGTTAATCCAATAGCTAGTAAGATTAATTAATCAAGTATCATATTATTAAGTTTAGCATAATACTACATTGTTCTTAAGTCCACACGTAGTTATAGAATCACACTAAATCTTATGATTACAAGCAATGTTCCTGATATAAACCTCTTATTAACCCTTAAATGGTCCAAACGTATATATACGTTAGTACTGCTACTGCCCGAAACGTATTTTTACGTTTTATTTTTCCTGCCTCCAAATTTGGCACGATTGGCCTGAGATGCCTGGTGAGCATAGAATGGGTCTTAACACTCGGTGTGCGCCATATTAAAAAAATCTGGGACCACTTAGTACCTTGTGGGAGCACCAGGTAAATTGAGCGCCAGCTAGAGCAAACACTGCGGCAAACACCAAGGATTCACTGATGTCATGTCATATTAACACTCCCCTTTGAAGTGGAAAGTGATGTCGGCAGGCTGGCAGGCCAGCTGGCTGCCTGCCTGCCTGGCCACCTGGCTGGCAAGCAGCTGGTTGGCCACCTGGCTGGCCAGCAGCTGGCTGGTCAGCTGGGTACCTGATTGGCTGTCTATCTCTGTCTGTCTGTCTGTCTGTATCTATCTGTCTGTGTCTATCTCACAGGAACACATACGTAAATACAATTATACATAGTGTAAATTACCTAGGATAACTAAAAAAATCAAGACAAAGTGATATAATGCACTTGTGATCTGCGTAATTCCAGTTGGTTTATGAGCTACTCTCTGAGACAAGCAGACAGAAAGACAGACACAGACAGACAGAAAAACAGACACACAGACAGACACAGGCTGGCAGGCCAGCTGGCTGCCTGCCTGCCTGGCCACCTGGCTGGCAAGCAGCTGGTTGGCCACCTGGCTGGCCAGCAGCTGGCTGGTCAGCTGGGTACCTGATTTACTGTCTATCTCTATCTGTATCTTTCTGTCTCTGTCTCTATCTCACAGGAACACATACGTAAATACAATTATACATAGTGTAAATTACCTAGGATAACTAAAATAATCAAGACAAAGTGTTATACTGTGCTTGTCTGCGTAATACCAGTTGGTTCATGAGCTACTCTCTGAGACAAGCAGACAGAAAGGAGACGACACACAGGCATACAGAAAGACACACAGACAGACAGATACAGACAGATAGACAGGTTTGCGTAACAAATAAAGGAAGCAGTGTAAACTCCTCAAATGTCATCACTGTAATTACTGGACTGATAAGAAGACTACGGCTCACCCTTCGTGAAATGTCACCAGTCATCATTAGTGGAGATCAGATGAGATAAGGCAGCGATGCTTCAAGGGAACTTTTATTATTATTATTATTCACTATTATTACTATTATTATTATTATTATCATCATTATTATTCACTATCATTATTATTATTTTTATGCACTATCATTATTATTATTATTTGAGTACAATTTCATTACCTAATATTAGTGTCAGAACACAGATTGGCTATGAAATCACAAGAACTACTATAAATTGTGATTATGAGAACATAAAAATTATATAAAATAATAAAAAAAAGTAAAAAAAAAGGTATATCGGCAATGATTCTGTAAGTGGCAGGACTCCTGTTTCTGTCAGGTGAGCATCCAGTGCCAACTTCTCCGCCTCATATCTCGGTAACTACTGACCCAAATTCTTTTTTTTTATCCAATAACACTTAAAAAAATGTGCTCTTTATTTCTATAAAAAAAATTTTTTTTTTTTCAAAAGATTCGGGGCACTGGGCAAGCTAACGTAAATATACGTGTGGACCGTTTAAGGGTTAAATGACTTACACAAATCCAATAGCAACTGTAATTATTACACAGCAGACCAAGCAAAGACGTTACTCAGAGCCAACAATAACATAACTATCTTTAATTACAATGTTAGATCTTTGAGCAAACATTACGATGACCTCACAGCATTACTCAAATCCCTGCACACCAGTATGTCAATCATCACACTCACTGAGACCTGGCTAAAGCCTGGTACTACAGATGTCTATGCCATTCCAGGTTACACAGCCATACACATCTGAAAGACAGACCAGCAAGGGGGTGGAATAGATATATATTACTCAGATCAACTTGAATGTATCAATAACTCTTGCACAAGGGATGAACATGGAGAATATATTATAGCTAAATTTAAATCAAAAGACCTGCAAAAACCCCTCACAGTGATAATCTGTCTTTCTGTCTACCTGTGTTTCTGTCTTCCTGTCTCTCTGTCTCAGAGAGAGAGCCGCTCATGAACCAACAGATATTACACACGATGCAGAGTTGGTCACGTCTGATTCCTGAACAAGTGAAAATGTGTATTACTTACCAGTCATGCTTATGATGCCTTATATCTACAAGCATAGTATAGCACTTTGTCTGAATTTTTTGGGTTATCCTAGGTAATTTACACTATGTATAACTGTATTTATGTGTACCTGTGAGATAGAGACAGAGGTAGACAGAGACAGATAGACAGAGACAGACAGACAGAGACAGATAGACAGAGACAGAAATAGACAGAGACAGACAGAAGGAGATAAGAGACAGCCAAAGCAAATCAGCCAACCGGCCACCCAACCAGCCGGCCTGCCGAACTTGTATTACACGTGTTCCAGAATTGTTTCTCTTTACTTAGGGCATATGTTATGGAACATTCTGGCAGGATGACACTACCAGTGGTATCAAAATTGAAAGGATGTTACACACTGGTTATTATTGAGGTTTTTGATATTTCCTCTCTCCTGCGTTGGCGGCATATCTGAAGCTCGCTCGTAACTCAGATTTTGGCTCGCAACTCAAAGCAAAAAATTGACCGAGCGACGGCTTGTAACTCGGAAAACTCGTAAGTTGGGGCACTCGTAAGTCAAAGTACCACTGTACATCGCTAAGTGAGGAGAGGCTGTATAAAATATATTTATTACCTAAAAATTAATTAAATCATCCAAACATTTTTGAGCATGCCTTCAGCTGCCTTGGCCTTTGTATACAATATTCCCTCATATGTTCTACTCAAGCTCAGTTAACTACAGTTGAAGTTTTAGACAGAAATGCAATAACCTTCATATTTCCAGAGACTCAATGAGTATGGAAAAAATCTTCAAAAGCACTCTTGAACACTATAGCAGGGTTTCTTATATTTTAAAATCACTTTATGATAGAAAATGGAATTACTATACCTGTACAGAAATGATGAAAGCTGGAGTGAAGATCATGATGGGGATGACAGTGAAGGACAAGTCCTCTGGAGGATCGTCTGAATCTGATACCTCATAGTTGTTGAGTTATATAGGTAGCTGCAGATGTTGCTGTGGTGTTGTCTTTTTCTTTTTTTTAATAAAATTGTTTTTTTCCCACCTGGGGTAGTGTAACCCAAAGAAGGGAACACATTCTCTATAACTCATTCACTAACTGTCTTGCCAGAGGTGCATGGACATCACATTTCAAATGACTAGTGTGGTATTTGCTAAATTTATTTTTGGTGTCGACTGGGATGCTGGGTGTGGTGTTGGTTGCAGTTACTGCTCTGGTGTTAAATGATGTGAACTCATTGGCATTATAGACCTTCTCTGGCAGGTAATCCTCGTCCTCTATAAAGTGCTTAAATTTTGTAGGATATTATGCTGCCTTGTCATCTGGTGATGCTTCCTCTTCCACAATCTTAGCAATGTACATGCTGTACTTTCCCTTAATGTTATCAAACCAACTTCTACTTGGAGAAAAGGACTGTGAATTACTACCTTTCCCCATATTACAAGACTGATATATGTACTGTACAGTACAGTATATGACATTAGCTCTTTCACATATGGTGGGGTCATCCACACGAATATTCCTTTGCTGACTGTATTCTATTTGTATATTTACACAATCTGTATATTTTACAAGAAAAAACTTAAAAAAGTAATTACAACAGGAGCTGTCTATAGATCATGACATACCAACGTAGCCAACTTGTGGTGATAATCTAAATGACCTAATCATACACAAGTAATAATTGTTAAAGACTATAAGATCAATCTCTGAATCACAAGGCCTGCAAATAGCTGAGCTCCAAAGTAATATGTACAGTACGTATAACTGCTTATTAATATCATCAATACTGAGACAACATCTTCACCTGACCACACCTGGACAAATATAATACCTCCTTTAAAATCTTTACCCCACCTTTTTGGTTACTAACATAATAAAATTACCACTTGAAACTAATGAAATCTCATTAGGGCTCAATGATGAGGTATCCGTGAATAATTGTACCATAGCAAGTAATAACACTTAATGTGATCAAGACATTAATAAATGTGTTTATGTATTCCTATAAAAAAAATCTAAGTCTCTACAATAAACATTGGTCTTTAAACCAAACAGGTCACAACAAAGACTAAGTAGCCCATGGCTAATCAGTAGCATCTTCAGATTCACTGGCAAAAAAAAGACTGATTAATACCAAAAGAAGTAGCAAAAACTTATGCATCACTGCTTACCAAACTAATGAGGAAATTTAAACTGCATTAACCCTTTGACTGTTTCGGTTGTATATACAGTGGTACCTCGAGTTACGATGGTCCCCAAAATCGCCCTTTTATGTAAGTTTATTTTTTTAAATGCTTTTGTAAGTATATTTTTGGGGGTGTAAAAAGGACTAGTCTATTTTACATTATTCCTTATGGGGATAAATTCGTTTGGTAATGGCACTTGAACAGCATTCTCGAACGAAAAAATATGTAACTCGAGGTACCACTGTATACATCTTACGAGCCACTGTTTCGGACGTATCAATACGCCTAAATTCTAGCGACTTCAAATCAAACGGGAGAAAGCTGGTAGGCCCACATATGAGAGAATGGGTCTGTGTGGTCAGTGTGCGCAGTATAAAAAAAATCCTGCAGCACGCAGTACATAATGAGAGAAAAAAAACTCTGACCATTTTTTTGGATTAAAATGCCGACTTTGAGGTGTATTTTCGTATAGTATTTATGGTTGTATTCTCTTTTTTATGGTCTCATTTGATAGAATTAACAACATACTACAGAAATATAGATAATTTTGATTAGTTTTATGATGAAAACGACCTTGAAATTGAGCTCAAAGTAGGAGAAATGTTCGATTTTTGCAAATGTTCAAGAGTAAACAAATCACGCCACGCGTCCAATACACATCAATTGGTGAGTCTAATATTCTTTCACAAGTGCACTGATATTATTTATACCATTTTTACAATAATGCAATAGTCTGCATAACGGTAAATCTTCTATTTTTGATGTGAATAAAAAATCAAAATAGAAAGCAAAAGTAATATAAGAGGGGCCTAAAGACGTGACTAATGAACAGATAACATCTTATTTTAGTGCCAGGAATGTCTGCATTGTTTATTCTGGATCCTATTTTGAAATTGACAACTTTTTTTATTTTGCATGAAATTGGCCAAATTGCCAATTTCTGATCACTTTATTGGGTAGTTGAAATCGATAAATTGGTGGTTTCTTGTACTCAATCGATAGAACAAATGGAGTTCTAAAGAAATATCTATGAGTTTGGTCAACTGGAACCATGGAATTTACCGAAAATAGGGGTCAAAGTTGACGAAATTGCTGATGCGCATATATTGCCGAGATCACTAACTTCGCGAGAGCGTAATTCCGTGAGTTTTCAATCAAATTTCAAACTTTTGGTGTCTTTACCATCGGGAAACGATTCTCTATCATTTCATAAGAAAAAATAATTTATTTATTTATTTCAAATTTTGCGACAACAGGAGAGCATTCAGGATTGAGGGTTGCGACAGTCAAAGGGTTAACTATGCTAATAGGCTCAATGAAAAAGGAGATATAAAAAAGACTTGGAAAACACTCACAAATACTGAGCTAAAGTAAATTTGTTAAGGCCAAAGAAATTGTATTAAATGAACCAAATGAACCTACCCTCCATATTACCGGAAGAGTAAATAAACTAAATAACTTCTTGACTATAGGATCAAATCTAGCTAGCAAAATCTCAAACATGCCCAAGTTAGAATATGTACATATATCTCACTGATAATTACCCAAGCTCTCTATACATTTTTTTTAACACGTTGGCTGTTTTCCACCGAGGCAGGGTGACCCAAAAAAGAAAGAAAAACCCAAAAAGAAAGAAAAAACTTTCATCATCATTTAACACTTTCACCATCACTCATACATAATTACAGTGGACCCTTGGTTTTCATGATTAATTCATTCCAGAGAGTTTGCCAAAACCAAAATTCATGAAAACCAAAACCATTTTCTCCATAAGAAATAATGTAAATCCAATTAATCCATTCCAGACACCCAAAAGTATTAACAAAAAATAATTGTTTTAGAGATTAAATATAGATTTACATACAGAAAAGAATGACAAATCAATATAAAGCAGTAATAAAATGTATAAATGAACATTTAACATCACACTTACCATTATTGAAGACTCTTGTTGGTGTATGGAAGACAGGGGAGGGGAGAGGAAGGCGAGTTTAGTTTGGAGACAGGACAAAATGCTTGAATATGACACTAATATAAACTCTACAGCTTATTTATCTATCACAATTCATCTATGACATAATAAACAATATTAATAATATAGAAACATGATATATATTCTAGAATGACTAAAATGTGTCATTACGTATGATTAGTGGTGGTGGTGGTGGTGTTGTTGGGTTATCAGGGCCACTGACAGCATAAGCCATATAGAGGTGGTGGCGGCGGCAGGTTGTGGCAGCGGCAGTGTTGTCAGTGGCCCTTTATACCTCCAATAACATTGGAGGAGTTAAGTTTTGTGTCGTCCTTTTTCTATCGCTTAACTTACTTGCTACACTTTCAATACTACACTTTATCACTGGCTGGCGCTATAGCCTTTATCGACTCCTGCTGCTTTAGTATCGTACATATCATAGAATCACTGAATCACTGAAGAAAGCACATTCTCCCCTCTCTCTTCCTCCTCCACTTTGGTACTTTGCTATGATTTCTTTCTTTAATTCTATCGTGTTTCTCACCTTCTTTACCAAAGGCCTGGCACTAGGAGCTTTCTTTGGGGCCATGGTGGCTTATTTAGTGGTTGCAAGCACAAAAACACTGGATTACTGTACTGGCGCTGAATGCGTCTGTGGCAGGCTTTGTGTGCACAGGGCCACATTCCGTACCACCGCCGAAATCCAAGGGAAAACATGAAAACCAAGTCTATATTTTGAAGAAAAAAGTTGCCGATAACCAAAATTCCTGATAACCAAGACTCAGGAAAACCAAGTCCACTGTACTGTCTTTGCAAAGGCACTCAGATAAGACAGCTTAGACATCCCTCCAAACTGCCAATATCCCAAACCCCTCCTTTAAAGTGCAGGCATTGTACTTCCCATTTCCAGGACTCAAGTCCGGCTAACCGGTTTCCCTGAATCCCTTCACAAAATATTACTCTGTTCATACTCCAACAGCTCATCAGGTCCCAAAAACTATTCGTCTTCATTCACTCCTATCTAACATGCTCACGAACGCTTACCTTTAAAGTTTTGAGAGTTTCACTACTCTCGGAGCCCGGCCATGGGCCAGGCTCGTCTGGTGCTTGCCTGGTCAACCAGGCTGTTGCTGCTGGAGGCCTGCTGCCCCACATATCCATCACAGCCTGGTTGATCTGGCACCTGAAGATACTTGTCCAGTTTCCTCTTGAAGGCTTCTACACTTGTTCCAGCCATGTTTCTGATATCTTCTGGTAAGAAGTTGAATAGTCTGGGACCCCAGATGTTGATACAGCGTTCCCTTGTCTCCACCCCACCCCTGCTCCTCATTGGGTTTATTTTACACTGCCTCCCATATGTGCAGATTTGGGACCAGGCCCTTGAGTACTTTCTAGGTATATATTATCTTGTATCTCTCTCTCCTCCACTCCAATGAGTACATGTTCAAGACTTGAAGGCATTCCCAGTAATTTAAGTGCTTTACTGGCTCAATGTGAGCCGTAAACGATCTCTGTATTTATTCCAGCTCTGATATTTCCCCTACTTTGAACAGGGCCATCAGCACTGAGCAATATTCTAAATGAGGGAGCACTAGTGATTTGAAGAGTTTCACCATCGGCATTATTTCCCTTGTTTTGAAAGTTCTCAATACTCACCCCGTCATCTTCCTGGCTGTCATGATCTTTGTCTTGTTATAGTCATTAAAAGAAAGGTCAGCTGACATAATTATTCCCAGGTCTTGCATGTGTTCCTTTCATTCTATTGGGGGCCCTCTTGAGTTTTGTACGTATACGTATAGTGTTCCTTTTCAGTTCTTCATTCTTTCCATACCTAAGCAGCTGGAACTTATCACCAATGAACGTCATGTTGTTCTCCACTGCCCACTGGAAAACCCTGCTTATGTCTTCCTGTAATTTTTCAGTGTCCTCTACCGTAGTGACTTTCAGTGGCGTCGCTAGGGTTGGTGTCACCCGGGGCAGAATCTTTGGTGTCACCCGTGGCGGCATCTTTGGTGTCACCCCCATGAAATCCAAGGGCAGGGGGATGGGGGAGAGTAAACTCCAGTTACGTCACTATTGCATGGCCAATGACTAATGTTTAGCAATGAGAACATTTAAGGGCCATAAACCAAACAGGAGAATACTTCTCAACTTTATTAATGATAAAATAAATAATCGTAGTAATATTGAGGAAACAAACTCAAATACCACTTTGAGTACAGGCAACAGATCCATTTATTCATCTTCAATAATGCAAAAAAAAAAAAATTAAAAATAAAGAAAACATGGCAATATCAGAGAAACACTAGTTCCGATTTGACCTTGAGTACAGGTAACATCTCAATGACTCTGATCTTACATTTCCTTGCCTTCAATTCTGCAAGATCATCTATCACATCAAAATCAATGATTTTCCCTATACTATAGGCCTATTTGTACGTACTCAGTAATCAGTAATAGGCTATACAGAAACAAATGATTCTTCTCTTATGTTGGTGCAGCACTGTTTTGTGCATTAGTGTCACCTTCTTTAGAAGCTCTATGGTGTCACCCCCTAAATGGTGTCACCCGGGGCGGCCCCCCCTATAAACACCACTGGTGACTTTCATGCTTATTTTAGTGTCATCTGCAAATGATGATACAAAAGTGTGAGGGTGTTTTTATCTATGTCTGCTATGAGAATGAGAAACAGCAGAGGTGCCAGGACAATGCCTTGGGGCACTGAGCTTTTTACCTCACTGATGCTGGAGATCTTGCTCTGTTTACTACTACTTTTTGTGCTGTGTGTGTGTTAGGAACCTGAAAATCCATCTGCCTACCTTCCCCGCAATGCCCATGGCCCTCATTTTGTGCACTATCACTACATGATCACATTTGTCAAACGCCTTTGCAAAATCTGTGTAAATCACATCTGCGTTTTGGTCGTCTTCCAATGCCTCCATAATTCTGTCATAATGGTTCAGTAGCTGTGAAAGGCATGATCGTCCTGCTCTAAAACCATGCTGGTTTGGGTTATGCTGGTTGTGGTGGTTCATGAAATTTGTAATCTACCGTTTCATCACTCTTTCGAAGATTTTTATGATGCGAGAAGTTAGGGGCTACTGGTCTGTAATTTTTAGCTTGTGCTCTACTACCTTCCTTATGCAAAGGAGCTATGTGTGCACTCTTTAAGGCCTCCGGTATTTCACCTCAGTATTCTTTCTCCAAAGAATACTGAGGGATAGTGGTACTTTGCACTTCTTTATAAATAGGCCATTCCATGAATCTGGTCCAGGTGCTGAGTGGGCATGTTTATCCATTTCTTTTTCGAAATCTATGGGATTTGTACTAATGTCAGTTAGTTGGTCTGCAGCCTTCTGCTGGTGTGAAAAATATTCCTGCATTTTCTACCTTGCTTCATTTAGTGGGTTACTGAACACCAACTCATACTGTTCTTATAGGATTTCACTCATTTCCTGTTCATCGTCAGTATACTAATCTCTCAATAATGGTCCAATTTTACAGGTAGTTCTTAACTTGGATTTTGCATAGGAATAGAAATATTTTGGGTTTCTTGCAATATCCTGTATGGCCCTTTGTTCCCTTTGTACTTCTACTGTTAGGTATGACATCCTAGGTTTTTGGTCTAATTCAGTGATCTCTGGCAAGACCATCTTTCCTCTATTGCACCATATTTGTGTTTTAAGCAATTCAATAACCCTTTTTCTTCTTCTGTACCATCTCCTACACTCTCTCTCTCTATATCTGATCTTCTTCTGGGTTTTCTCAATGGTATGTGCTTCATACATACCTTGTATGCTTCTGTATTCAGCTTCTCTAGGCACTGGTGGGGATTTAATGTGCTCATGTCTGATTCCCAGGGTATGTCTGATAGCTCTTGCTTTATTTTTTTCCCAGTCAATTCTATGGTTGTTAAAATTAAACTTACTGAACATTCCGCCTCTAACATTAGTGATGCAGTTCCCTAACCCAGAGTTAATACTCGTTTGAACTTCTATGATGTTGTGATCAGAGTATATTGGTTTTGTCTCTTGATTAGTTCCTCGTTTGTAATATCAAATCCAGGGTATTTTCATTTCTAGTGGAATCAATTATCTGTTGGTTCAGTGAGTACTTTTCACAAAGCCTCATTAGTTCCCTGGTATGTACCTGTTGAGCCAGGGTGCTTCCCGGAGATATTTCTGGTATGACATTGCGTTGCGCCATCTTCCATTTTACATGAGGGAGATTAAAATCTCCAAGGAGTAAAATATTTAGTGTGGGATTTTCTAGCCAAACCAGATAGCTATCTATCTTCCTTAACTCATATGTGAATTAGAACATAAGAACATAAGAAAGAAGGAACACTGCAGCAGGCCTACTGACCCATACAAAGCAGGTCTATCACTTCGGTTAGACTCTGACTACCTGAGTTAACCTCTCCAGGTAAACTCCAGGTAGTCAGGTCACTTCCACTTAAGGAAGGAGAAAGGCATAAGACCTAGTAGCACAAGCCAGTCAGGTCCAACTTACACCCACCCCACCCACTCATGTATTTATCTAACCTATTTTAAAACTACACAACGTCTTAGCTTCTATGACGGTACTCGCAGTTTGTTCCACTCATCCACAACTCTATTACCAAACCAGTGCTTTCCGATATCCTTCCTGAATCTGAACTTTTCCAACTTGAAACCATTGCTGCGAGTCCTGTCTTGGCTGGATATTTTCAACACGCTATTTACATCCCCTTTATTTATTCGTTTTCCATTTATACACCTCAATCATATCCCCTTAATTCTACGCTTTTCTAGAGAGTGTAGATTAGGGCCCTCAGTCTATCCTCATAGGGAAGATTTCTAATACATGGATCAACTTTGTCATCCTCCTCTGTACGTTTTCCAGTGCATTTATATCCATTCTGTAATACGGTGACCAGAACTGTGAAGCATAATCTAAATGAGGCCTAACCAAGGATATATAGAGTTGAAGAACAACCTGAGGACTTCTATTATTTATACTTCTTGATATAAAGCCAAGGATTCTGTTAGCTTCTTTTTCATAGAGTCCTACTCCCCCTGTGATCTATTAATTCTATCACATCTATACATGTTATAGTTTGCTATCTTTATCTCTCCGTCCAAAACATCCCTTGTGTGTGTTTCTGTAAATGCCCCAAATATGGCATTCACTTCTGATAGGAGCCCACTGACATAACTAACTTTGTCGTTTTATTTGATTTCAGATCCTGAATATTTGCAAATATGAAGCAGGAATTACCATTTGGGATGTTTTGTTTTGCTGTGTGTTTCGTTGCTGGAAGTTCAAGCCCTTGCCCACAAAACCGCCTTTACCCTCTCCTCCAACCTTTTGGGGACAACCCTTACCCCGCTTTCTCCTACAGATTTATACTTCTCCAAGTCATTCTACTTTGTTCCATTCTTCTAAATGACCAAACCACCTCAACAACCCCTCTTCAGCCCTCTGACTAATACTTTTAGTAACTCCACACCACCTTCTAATTTCCACACTTCTTCCATACTCCCTCCCTCCAATGTGATATCCAATTTTTCTTTATCTAAATCATTTGATACCCTCATCACCTTACTTACTCTTATCTATGTTCAATTTCAACTTTCTACCTTTACACACCCTCCCAAACTTGTCCACTAACCTTTGCAACTTTTCTTTAGAATTCCCCTAAAAGTACAGTATCATCAGCAAAAAGTAACTGTGTCAACTCCCATTTTGTATTTGATTCCCATAATCTAATCCACCCTCTCCCCAACACCCTAACATTTACTTCTTTTACAACCCCATCTATATGTTAAACAACATGGTGACATTACACATACCTGTCTAAGACCTACTTTAGTGGGAAGTAATCTACCCCTCTCCTACACACCCTAACCTGAGCCTCACTATCCTCATAAAAACTCTTAACAGCATTTAGTAATTTACTACCTATTTCATACACTTGCAACATCTGTCACATTGTTTCTATCCACTATATCATATGCCTTTTCTAAATCCATTAATGCAATGAAAACTTCCATACCTTTATCTAAATACTATTCACATACAGTGGACCCCACCTAACGAACCCCCGGAAATCGTACGATTATGTAAGTATAATATTGTAAGTAATAATAATAATAATAATAATAATAATAATAATTTATTTAGACATGATACAATGTTGAATTCATAGTTAGGTATAAATGAGGTGTACATGCCAAAGCCCATATGCTGAGCTTTGGGGTGGGCATTCTTAAGATTAATTCGGGAAATGCATGGAAAAAAATTATGGTTGATAATTTACAAAATAAGATAGTTGTGTATCTAAGTTGTAAAATTTGAATATAAGTTGAACATAATAACTTATTTTTTGGCAATTCAATTATTTGAATGAGATCAAACAAATTAAAACAATTAGTTGATTGCAATTACAGTTTATTTTGGTCATTATTTTAAGTTACACAGAGTACAAGAGAGTGAATTATTTAATTTGTTAATGTTATAGAAACAGTTGGGCCATATGCATTATTTATAACAGGTTTTTACATTCAAGTGATTAACAACTTTGTTGGGTATTGTGCACTTAGGTTTGGGTGGAAGGTGGTTTTTTAGCATCATTTTGAATTAAAGGTACAGGCAGGGTTTCTTTGGCAATCACAGGTAATAAATTAAATTTTCGGGCCTTTTATATGCATTGAGTTTTTGCATATTTAGATGGACACGGGGAACATCGGGAGTGATCTGTGTCTAGTGTTATGGTCATGTGCCCTGTTAAAATTGGTAAGGAGAAGTTTGAGTGGGGTTAATTTTGCATAGTGTTCTATTTGTAGTAGGCACAGTAAAAAGTATGGATGTCTTGTATGGTGGTAAGTTTAGATTTTGAAAAAGGGAGAAGGTCTGGAGGGAATTTGTTATCATTCTAACTGCAGCCTTTGTTGTGTTATTAATGGTCTGAGATGGTTATTGATGTTGGCCCCAAGGCGGGATTCCATAGGTGAGGAATAAATGAGTGAGGATATGGGGTGGGAGTTTGGGAACAAAAATATTTGGATGAATTCCCAGGTCTTTAGACTTTTTAAAATTTTTTATATGTTTGAAATTTTGGGCCCCTTGCCAAGTTTGGATACCTAAGAATTTCCCTCATTGTTTTGTTAAGTGGTACATTTGTGCTCTGTTCCCAAACTGAATGAAATAGGGTTTTATCAAATTGAGATTAAGTTTTTAGTCATCATCCAGGTAGATATTTTCTGCAATTCAGCATTTACAGTGTTGGCTAGTATGTCTGGGCTTGGTGAGAGAAAACGTATGTAGTGTCATCTGCAAATAGTATGGGTTTGAGTAGTTGAGATGCATTTGGAGGTCATTAATGTAAATGAGAAGAGAAGTGGGCCAAGAACACTTCCCTGTGGGACACCTACTGTAATAGTTTGCGTGGTAGAGCTCCATTTGTGTACACATATTGGTTTCTGTTGCTAAGGTATGATTTTAGGTAGTTGAGGAGTGCCCTCTTATACCATAGTGTGATAATTTTAGGTGAACAGATCATGGTCAACTGTATCAAAAGCTTTACGAAATCAATGAAGATTCCCACTGGGATTTCTTTTTTCTCGAGAGCGGTGTAAATTATTTCTAGCATGTGTACAATAGCATCATTTGTATTTTTATTAGGCCTGAATCCAAATTGACAGTGGTTGAGTACGTTGTGGGAGATGAGGTAGGAATATATCTGTCTATGAATTAATTTTTTTTAAAGATTTTGGAGAGAAGGGTGTTAGATATCGGCCTATAGTTATTCAGGTCTGTTTGATCTCCTCCTTTATGTATGGGGTAACCCTTGCTATTTTGAGTATTGATGGGAAGGTAGAGGATTCGATGGATTTGTTAAAGAGTGTTGAATAATTGGTGAGAGAACTTGGAAGCTTTTTTGTATGTATATAAAGGTTTATGTACATAACACTCATCTGAGTTTTTTTGATTTTATCTTAATAGTTCTTGTTCTTATTGCTTTTCCTTTCATATCCATGGGGGAAATGGAATAAGAATCTTTCCTCCGTAAGCCATGCGTGTTTAAAAGTCAACTAAAATGCCGGGAACAATGTGCTAGAACTTTCTGTATAGCTTATAAAAGAAAAAGAAGAAAACCCAAAGTGGGATGTTTGAATGTGGGGATGTTGTGCGAATGATAAGAAAGAATGATTGAGATGTTATGAATGAAAAGAAGCTGGATGTCCTGGCTTTAAGTGGGGGCAAAGCTGAAGGGGGTAAGAGTTTGTGGGAGAAATAAATGGGATTAAATAGGGTTTCAAATAGAGTTAGAGCTAAAGAAGAAGTGGCAATAATGTTGAATAATCAGTTATGGCAGGTAAAAAAGGGAAAATAAAAAGTTAAATTCAAGGATTATGTGGAGTAAAATAAAGGTTGGATGTGAAAAGTGGGTTATATTAATGTTTATGCACCTGGAGAAGAGAGAAGTGTAGAGGAGGGGAGAGAGATTTTGGGAAATGTTGAGTGAGTGTGTGGGAGTTTTGAACCGTGAGAAATAATTGTGGTTGGGGACCTTAATGCTAAAGTGGGTAAAAATGTTGTGGAGGAAAGTAGGTAAATTTGGGGTGCCAGGGTAAAAAATAGGGAACCATTAATTGAGCTATGTGTAGAAAGAATTTTTAATAAGAATAATTTTTATGAAAAAAAAGGATAAATAAATATACAAGGTATGATATAGCACGTAAGGAAAGTAGTTTGTTGGATTATGTAGTGGGGTAAAAGGTTGATGGGTGGCTTCAGAATGACATGTTTATAGAGGGCAAGGATATATCAGATCATTATTTGGGAGCTACAGTTAGAGTAAAGGAGATGGGACAAAAAAAAAATGGCAACAGCAAGTAAGAGAGAGGTAAAGTGTATAAACTAAGGGAGGAGAAAGTTAGGGTGAGATATGCAAAATTGGCAGAAAGGTGGGCTAGGAAGGATGAGTAGGGGGAAGGTTGAAGAGTTGGGATAGTTTTAAAAATGGATTAGAATGTGGGGAAGTTTTGGCTATAGGAGGGGGGTGAGGGAGGGAAAGAGGAGCGAGTGGTGGAATGGAAGAAGAAAGGGGGTGATAAAAGAAAAAGGAGCTCCCACCTGCTTTTTAAAAATTTCCTCTTTTTTCCATTAATCCCAGCTGCCTTACCCCCTTTCATTCTACCCACTGCCTCACGAACTTCCCCACACTCACAACTGGCTCTTCCTCCTTTTCAAGGCGTTATTCCTCCTTCCTTATACAGAAATCACAGCTTCCCTATCTTCATCAACATTTAACAATTCCTCAAAATATTCCCTTCATCTTCCCAATACCTCTCTCCATTTAATAACTCTCCTCTCCTATTTTTAACTGTCAAATCCATTCGTTCCCTAGGCTACCTCAACTTATTAAACTCATTCCAAAACTTTTTCTTATTTTCAACAAAATTTGTTGATAACATCTTACCCACTCTCTCATTTGCTCTCTTTTTACATTGCTTCACCACTCTCTTAACCTCTCTTTCTCTCTCCATATTCTCTTCCCTCCTTACATCACTTCTACAGTGGTACCTCGAGTTACGAGCTTAATTCGTTCCAGACGGCTATTAAGTGCCGATACTGAAGGAATTTTTTTCCATAAGATATAATGAAAATTAGATTAATCCATTTCAGACCCCCAAAAATACAAAAATACACTTACATAATTGTTCGAGTTGGGAGCTGCTCGTAAGTAGAGGTACCACTGTACTTTGTAAAAACCTCTCATATGCTAACTTTTTCTCCCTTACTACTCTCTTTACATCATCATTCCACCAATCGCTCTTCTTCCCTCCCGCACCCACTTTCCTGTACTCACAAACTTCTGCTGAACACTCTAACACTACATTCTTAAACCTACCCCATACATCTTCAACCCCATTGCCTATGCTCTCACTAGCCCATCTATCCTCCAATAGTTGTTTATATCTTACCCTAACTGCCTCATCTTTTAGTTTATAAACCTTCACTTCTCTCTTACTTGCTGCTTCTATTTTCCTTGTATCCCATCTACCTTTTATTCTCACTGTAGCTACAACTAAAGAGTGATCTGATATATCTGTGGCCCTCTATAAACATGTACATCCTGAAGTCTACTCAACAGTCTTTTATCTACCAATATGTAGTCCAACAAACTACTGTCATTACGCTCTATATGTATTATCTATAACTAAACCCTTTCTATACAAAGTTCAATCAAAGGGTTCCCATTATCATTTACACCTGGCACCCAAAACTTACCTCCCACACCCTCTCTAAATGTTTCTCTTACTTTAGCATTTAGGTACCCTACCACAATTACATTCTAACTTGGTTCAAAAGTTCCTATACATTCGCTTAACATCTCCCAAAATCTCTCTCTCTCCTCTACCTCCTCTCTTCTCCAGGTGCATACATGCATATTATGACCAATTTTGCATCCAACCCTTATTTTAATCCACATAATCCTTGAATTTATACATTTATATTCCTTCTTCTCTTTCCATAACTGATCCTTCAACATTATTGCTACCCTTCCTTAGCTCTAACTCTCTCAGATACTCCTGACTTAATCCCATTTATTTCTCTCCACTGAAACTCGCCTACGCACTTCAGCTTTGTTTTGCTTAGGGCCAGGATATCGAACTTCTTTTCATTCATAACATCAGCAATCATCTCTTTCTTATCATCGCACTACATCACACACATTCAAGCATCTCAATTCTATAAAGTTTTCTTCTTCTCTTTTTAGTAATGTATACAGAAGGGTTACTAGCCCATTGCTCCCGGTATTTTAGTCTCCTCATACGACACGCATGGCTTACGGAGGAAAGATTCTTTTCCACTTCCCCATGGAGAATAGAGGAAATAAAGAAGAACAAGAGCTATTAAGAAAAAGAAGAAAAACCTAGGTGTGTGTATGTATATATATGCATGTGCATGCCTGTGCAGTGTGACCTAAGTGTAAGTAGAAGTAGCAAGATATACCTTTTATCCAGCATGTTTATGAGACAGAAAAAAGACACCAGCAATCCTTCTTCTTCTTCTTTCAACACGTCGGCCGTTTCCCACCGAAGTGGGGTGGCCCAAAATGAAAAACGAAAGTTTCCCATTTTACATTTAGTAATATATACAGGAGAAGGGGTTACTAGCCCCTTGCTCCCAGCATGTTAGTCGCCTCTTACGACACGCATGGCTTACGGAGGAAGAATTCTGTTCCACTTCCCCATGGAGATAAGAGGAAATAAGAACAAGAACTAGTAAGAAAATAGAAGAAAACCCAGAGGGGTGTGTGTATATACATATGCTTGTACATGAATGTGTAGTGTGACCTAAGTGTAAGTAGAAGCAACAAGACATACCTGAAATCTTGCATGTTTATGAGACAGAAAAAAGACACCAGCAATCCTACCATCATGTAAAACAGTTACAGGTTTCTGTTTCACACTCACTTGGCAGGACGGTAGTACCTCCCTTCCCTTTATATAAAAGAATTATACACGCTCTCTGCCAATCCCTAGGTACTTTGCCCTCTTTCATACATTTGATGACCTCACTGCATTATTAAACTCACTACAGGCCAGTATGTCCATCATTGCTCTCACTGAAACCTGGTTAAAGCCTGGTTACACAGCCATCACAATTGTAGGCCAGACCAACAAGGAGGTGGCACAGATATGTTATACTCAGACCAGCTTAAATGTGTTAACAATACATGCACAAGAGATGAACATGGAGAATATATAATAGCTAAGTTTAAATCCAAATACCTACAAAAACCTCTCACAGTTATAAACATCTATAGATTACCACAGTCAAACATTCAGCAATTTGATGAAAAATTAGGAAGTATGATTACTGATGCACACATGAACAAAGACCACTTGATCCTCACAGGAGACTTCAATATAAACCTCCTACAAGATCAGGACCCACAAGTAACTGAATTCACAAACACTATGAGCAACTGGTTGCTGCTCCCAACAATAACAAAACCTACGAGAATCTCTGAGACCTGTGCCTCTCTATTAGACCATATCTGGACTAACACCATATCCCCATTAAAATCAGGCATAATCACAGACAATACCACAGACCACTACCCAACCTTTCTCATAACAAATCTCGGAAAATTATCACTAGAGACTACTAAAGTTACCTTCAGACTACATAATGAGACAGCCATAAATAACTTTATAACAGCTATGACAAACACTGACTGGCAAACATAAATAGACAACTTCCCAGATACTGACTTATGTATTAATATTTTTATTATTTATTAACACATCGACGATTCCACCAAGGCAGGGTGGCCCGAAAAGAAAAACTTTCATCATCATTCACTCCATCACTGTCTTGCCAAAAGGGTGCTTTACTACAGTTATAAAACTGCAACATAACACCCCTCCTTCAGAGTGCCGGCACTGTGCTTCCCATCTCAGAACTCAAGTCCGGTGCCGGTTCCTGAATCCTTCATAAATGTTACTTGCTCACACTCCAACAGCACGTCAAGTATTAAAAACCATTCTCCATTATCTATAATACGCTCACACATGCTTGCTGGAAGTCCAAGCCCCTGCACTTACTTCCTTTGCCCTCCCTCCAACCTTTCCTAGGCCGACCCTACCCGCCTTCCCTCCACTACAGATTTATACACTCTCGAAGTCACTCTGTCTCGTTCCATTCTCTCTACATGTCAAACCACCTCAACAACCCTCCTCAGCTCTCTGGACAATCGTTTTGGTAATCGCACCTCCTCCTAATTTCCAAACTCCGAATTCTCTGCATTATATTCACACCACACATTGACCTCAGACATGACATCTCCACTGCCTCCAGCCTTCTCCTCGTTGCAACATTCATCACCCATGCTTCACACCCATATAAGAGCGTTGGTATAACTATACTCTCATACATTCCCTCTTTACTTCCATAGACAAGGTTCTTTGTCTCCACAGACTCCAGTGCTCCACTCACCCTTTTCCCCTCATCAATTCTATGATTCACCTCATCCTTCATAGACCCATCCTCCGATCATGTCCACTCCCAAATATCTGAATACATTCACCTCCTCCATACTCTCTCCTCCAATCTGATATCCAATCTTTCGTCACCTATTCTTTTGTTATCCTCATCACCTTACTCTTTCCTATATTCACTTTCAATTTTCTTCTTTTACACACCCTACCAAATTCATCCACCAACCTCTGCAGCTTCTCTTCAGAATCTCCCAAAGCACAGTGTCATCAGCAAAAAGCAACTGTGACAACTCCACTTTGTATTTGCTTCTTTATCTTTTAGCCCAACACCTCTTGCCAAGACCCTCGCATTCACTTCTCTTACAACCCCATCTATAAATATATTGAACAACCACGGGTGACATCACACATCCTTGTCTAAGGCCCATTTTACTGAGAATGGTCCCCCTTTCCCCCCTACACACTCTAACCTGAGCCTCACTATCCTCCCTAAAAACTCTTCACTGCTTTCAGTAACCTTCCTCCTATTCCATACACCTGCAACATCTGCCACATTGCCCCCTATCTGCCCTATCATACGCCTTTTCCAAATCCATAAATGCCACAAAACATCTTTACCCTTATCCAAATACTGTTCACCTATATGTTTCACTGTAAACACTTGGTCTACACACCCCCTACCTTTCCTAAAGCCCCTTGTTCATCTGCTATCCTGCTTTCTGTTTTACTCTTAATTCTTTCAATAATAACTCTACCATACCTTTACCAGATTACCTCAACAGACTTATTCCCCTATAATTTTTGCACTCTCTTTTGTCCCCTTTGCCTTTATACAAAGGAACAATACACGCTCTCTGCAATCCTAGGTACCTTACCCTCTTCCATACATTTATTAAATAATAGCACCAACCACTCCAAATTATATCCCCACCTGCTTTTAACATTTCTATCTTTATCCCATCAATCCCAGCTGCCTTACCCCTTTCATTCTACCCCCTGCCTCACGACTTCCCCTACACCAACTGGCTCTTCCACACTCCTACAAGATGTTATTCCTCCTTGCCCTACACACGAAATCACAGCTTCCTATATGTATCAACATTTAACAAATCCTCAAAATATTCTCTCCATCTTCCCGATACCTCTAACTCTCCATTTAATAACTCTCCTCTCCTATTTTTAACTGTCAAATCCATTTGTTCTCTAGGCTTCCTCAACTTATTAATCTCATTCAAAACTTTTCTTATTTTCAACAAAAATTTTCTGATAACATCTCACCTCTCTCATCTGCTCTCTTTTTACATTGCTTCACCACTCTTTTAACCTCTCTTTTTCTCCCCCATATACTCTTCCTCCTTGCATCACTTCTACTTTGTAAAACCTCTCATATGCTAACTTTTTCTCCCTTACTACTCTCTTTCATCATCATTCCACAATGGCTCCCCTTCCCTCCTCACCCACTCGCCTGTAACCACAAACTTCTGCTGAACACTCTAACACTACATTTTTAAATCTACCCCATACATTTTCGACCCCATTGCCTACACTCTCACTAGCCCATCTATCCTCCAATAGTTGTTTTTTATCTTACCTAACTGCCTCCTCTTTAGTTTATAAACCTTCACCTCTCTTTTTCTTACTGATTCTATTTTCCTTGTATCCCATCTCCTTTTACTCCCACTGTAGCTATCTAAAAAGTGATCTGATATATCGGGCCCCTCTAAAACATGACATCCAAGTCTTAACGTTTTTTATCTCCAATACATAGTCCAAAAACTTTCATTCCCCACTTATCTTGTATACTTATTTATCCTTTTTTTCTTAAAATATGATTACCTAAACTAAACCCCTTTTATCAAATTCAATAAAAAGGGTCCCATTATCTTTTCCCGGCACCCCAAACTTACCCTCCCCCTCTGCATGTTTCTCCCCCTTTAGCATTTAGGTCCCCTACCACAATTACTCTCCATTTGGTTCAAAAGTTCCTTTTGCAACATCCCCAAAACCCCTCCTCTCCTCTACCTCCCTTTCCCAGGTCATCAGCAAATAATTTTTCCCCCGCCCCTTTTTTAATCCAATCCTTGAATTTAAAATTTATATTCCCCCTTTTCCTTTAATATCCTTAACATTATTGCTACCCCTTCCTTCTCCCCTGGGGACTCCGATTTAAACCCCTTTTTTTCTCCCCCCTGAAAAAACCCCCCCCCCTTCAGCTTTGTTTCAGGGGGACATCCCTTTTTTTATTCATAAATCGGCAATCATCTCTTTCTTATCACCCCCTCACCAACATTCAGAAACCCAATTTTATAAATTTTTCTTCTTCTCGTTTTAGTAGATTTGTACGGAAAGGGGTTTAAAATTGCTCCGGCATTTTATGCCTCATCGCACGCATGGTTGGGGAAAGATTTTTTCCATTTATGGACAATAAAAAATAAAAAACAAGAGCTATTAAAAAAAGAAGAAAAACCTAGATGTGGATTTTTACATTTTGCCGTGTGGGGACTAAAGTGTAAGTAAAGTAGCTAGAAACCTGTTTCCAGCGTTTTTGGACAAAAAAAAGCCCGAATCCCCCCATGAAAACGTTTCGGGGTTTTTGTTTCCAATCACCGGCAGGCGGGCCTCCTGGGGGTTTTCTCCAACCCTACTACATTCCCCAAAAAAAACTAAAAAAATCACACTAAAAAAACAATCCCCCTTTCCCCAGCTTTTTTTAAATCCATTAATAAAAACCCCAAAATAAAAACAGTCAGAATGGGTCAAATAACAAAAGAACAAACAAAAACCATCAAATAACCATGATAAGAAAGGGAAAAATTTTTTTTTATGAGAACAGATTAAAAACTTAAAAGGGGGAAGAAAAGACCGGGGAAACCCTATCGAAATTCTAGGAACTAAAAAATATAAAACAAAAAATCAAACTACAAACCCCGAAACCCCCCCTCCCCCCCAAAACAAACAACTAAAATTTTTTTCTCACAAGGGGAAAAAGTTTGGGAAGCAAAATGACCTCCAAAATCATCTCAACTTCTCAAACCCATTTTTGCAGATGACACCATACGTCTTTTCTCACCCATGCCCGCCCACACTAGCCAACACTGTAAATGCTGAATTACAGAAAATATCAAAGGATGATGATAACAACACCTAAATTTGAAAAAATATTTCATTCAGTTTGGGAACAGACTAAAATATTCCATAACTAATGATCGGATCCTTGTCAAAAACTCCCAGAGGAAAATTTTAGAATCCACCTTGACGTGGCCTCAAATTTCAGACACATATCAAAAAATTTTCCCAAGAAAGCCCAAGACTGTGGAATACTACCCAAGAAAGGTACTATGTTCCACAACCAGCTCCCCTTTCCCCTTTATCACTCACTCTTTTACCCCTATTTTCCCCTATGGAATCTTGCATGGAGCTCAACAACAATAAATCCCCCAAACCTTTAACACAACAAAAGGCTGCAGTCTGAATGATAAAAAATTTCCCCCTCTAGACAACATACCCCCACCTATATTAAAAAGTCTGAACTTACTCACCATACAAGAATCCATACTTTTACATCCTTTAATCAAAAAACACTAAACCAAATATTAACCCACAACTCAAAAATTTCCTAACCAACCTTAACAGGACAAAAACATAACACAAGGAACAGATCACTCTTGTTTTCCCCCTTCCCACCTCACAAAATAAAATAAATACATAAAAGGGCCCAAAAAATTTAATTTTCCTATGATTACCAAAAAAACCCCGGTCTGTACATCAATTCAAAACTCTGCAAAAAAACCACCTACTCCCCCAAAACTAAATCCCACTATTTTCTTACCTAGTTATTAAATAATTTTACCTGCCTCAAATAACATTATTCACTGTGTTACCCCCCTAGCCTAAAAACCCCAAAAAATTGCTAAAAGAAAAAAAATTTATCAAACAAATCTATACAAATGTTAAAACTTATGTACCTCATAATGATATCCATGTTATATCTTATAATGTATAAACCCTTTTTAATTAATACCCCTAATATAAAAAAACCCTCCTTGTACCCTTTGCTCCTATCTCATCTAATGACCATATAAAATTTATTGCAACACAAATTATTGATTTAATTTATTTAATCTGATTTAATAATTTTTTTATATACACATATAAAACTGTAAATGATCCAAAATTATAAAACTATTATGTTTCAAAATGTCATGTTCAAAATTTTTTAAACATAGCAAAAATTCTTATACATATTTAAATGTTTTTTAAAACTTTTATCAAAAGTATAAAATTAACTCATAATGTTATATTCTATTTTTGCTCCTTTTAACTCATGTAATGTCCATATAAATTTTTTATTTCAACCAAATTATTGATTTAATTTGTTTAATTTGATTTAATAATTTTATTATGAAGACAAAATTATAAAACTATTATGTTTCAAAAATGTCATGTTCAAACTATTTAAAAATTTTTAAACTTAAATCTCAACTATACTCATATAGTAAAAATATTTTTAAAAATTTTTACCATTTATTTTGTTAATTTTGTCTCCCAAAAAGCCCCATATTAGGGGGTTTTTTCATGTACATTGTAATTTCATAACCCATTGTAATTCTTTTTATGTCCAAATAAACTTTTTTTTATTATTTTATTATTATTATTATTATTATTATTATTAAATTTTTGCATTATAAACGAAACTTAATTAGCTTACTATATTTCTATTGAAAAAATTGGGTTTATCAGAACACAAACCCAGCAATGTGATTGGGGCAAGACATCAAATATACATTGTTTACTTCTTATAGATTATATTTTGGGGGGCACTATTTGTAAAAAATAGAGTTTCTACATAGGTTTAGTCCCCCATGGAACAGAAAGAGGAACTGTTTTTTTCTTGTTTAATACTTTTGCTCAAAAGGGAAAAATTTAAATCAATTTCATTTAGTTTTGGGGCCTGAAGATGGTATAAATAGTTGTGTTTTCCGTATTTCGGGTTTAGGAAGTTGGTGGTGGTGGTGTTTTTAAAGCCAATTTGTTTGGATCTCGTTTTTGAGGCAGCTGGTGATGTTAACTCCGGCCTGTAAAATTTGCACTCTTTGCCTGGTTAAATCCCATTTGATCTCCCCCTGTGTGTAATAACTGCTAAAATTAGTTTGCCCTTGTTGATACCCTGAATGACAAATATATAGATAATTATATGGTGTGAGGTCAGCAGAGTAAAAAGGTTCGAGTGAACAGGAAAAACAAATAATAAATGCTCTTTGGGGAAGGCATAATGTAAGATCTAAAACAAAGATGATTTTTTTTCTTTTCAAAGGGTTTTTAATGTAATTCAATTTTGATTTTTTGGTACAAAAAAAACTATATGGGCATTTTGGGAGCTCTTAAAAAAAATTTTGTCTAACAAGATAAGGTGGTTATCTTTTTTAAAAAATCTTTATTTTATCTTAATACTTGCGAGGGAAATAAAAAAATGGAGTTTCCCTAACAAAACAGTTTACAAATTGGTTGGGCAGTCTAATGGATTACGATGTTTTAAAGATAGAGGGCATTTTTTGGGAGAGTTGCTTCTCTGATTAAAAATTGTGTTTTTAGTATTGAGAGATGAGATGTTTTTAACATGCCTAAACTTATGCAGTCAGGGTCTTTTAAGGTGAGGTGTTCCCGATCTTGGCCCCTTTATGTGCATTTTTTTTTGTGTGAATGACATGGGGATTTTAAGGGTGCCTTTGCCTTTTAGTCTGTGTGTTCTGTTGAAGCTATCAAGGTTTAGGTTGAAAAAATTAAACTGGAGAACAAAACCATCAGTGTTTCCTTGATGGGGAAAAACTATTCGGCTCCCCGGCAGAATTTTATTTTAAACGCGTGATCTCTCCCCTTCCCTTGAAAACGACTTCCATTCTGATTAAAATTGTCTCAACCTAAATATGTGTGGGTTTTTATTATTTCCTCTTCATTTTTTTGCAATTCTTTTCAAGTTTATCAACCCCAATTCCCCATTAAAAGCTTTTTTTGTGCTTTATTGCAAAATTTTTTAAAACTCTTCTTCTAAATTTTTTTATATCTATTTTCTTTTGCCATTTTTTAAAATCCCCATTTTATATTCTCTTGAAATGTTCTCCCAAAACAATACCTATCTCCTTTCTTTCCCAAAAACTCCTTTTCTGTTTAAAACATAATTAAGGTTTAAACGGGTTTTAAATGTTTTTTCTCTCATTGTTTACTATTATATTCCCTAAATGTTTTACTCTCTTGTTTACTATTATATTCCCCAAATTTTTTCTCTCATTGTTTACTATTATATTCCCCGTTTCTTTATTTTAATATTAACTAATACAGTTCTTATATTAATATTTAGTAAAAAAATTAAGTGTAAATCGGTCTAAAATTTTTTTCTTTCATTGTTTATATTATTTTCCCCAGCTCCTTTTTTCTTGCTTTAAATAACACCTTAGTTCATTTACTTGCTTTTTAAAAAAAAAAGGTCAAATTCCTTCAAGAACTTTTTGTCCCATTTTAAGTCTATTTTAGAATCCCTCATTCTTATGATCCCAAACATTGATCCTGACATCAACCCTTATTTAAAAGACAAACCCTAAAAAAACTGTAATTATTACACAAGAAAAAGCAAAAACACTACTCAGAGCCCAAAAATAACATAACTATCTTTAAATTCCCGATCTTTTTTGGGGTGAACCCCTGAGGGGAAATGTTCCTGGGGGGAAAAAAGGAAAAAAAAAAATTATT
>WNWK01026396.1:0-27424 GCA_009830355.1 Cherax destructor | reverse complement strand
CCCCATCTTTTGCAGACAAAGTTTCTCCACTGCACATGGTGTTAGGAGGGGGTTATAGATAAGGAAGACCAGGACACACATAGACACTTTCAAGTAAGTAAATCCCCCTTCCAGTATTGTGTAAGCAGTGTGGGATTCCCCTTACTGCAATTAGCTAGAAATTTGTACCATAGCCACTTGTAAGTCTGAGATAGGTGTCTGAGAGTGTCGGTGTCAACAATGCTTGCTCTAAGTGCAGCTTACAAGGAGGCAGTCCCAAAACAAGTTTCTACACCCGGCCTTGGCTCCCGGTCACGGCAGTGTCTTGAAGGGCATGCCAGCTACATAGCAGCTGGCGATGCGAGGGCGGCTGATGAAGCTGAACAGCAGCAGGCAGTGTCAGGAAGGGCGACCATTACAAGGTCCAATGGAACCACACCCCAGCTTTAGGCCGCGGCCTGAGTGCTGGGAAAGTCAGCTTCACGGTGATTGGTTGATGGGAAGCGATGCTAGTGGGGTCTAGCATTTTTGATGTTTCTGAATTTCGTCCTGGAGACGTGGCTGATCCGGGTCATGCTCTCATAGTCGGAAATGTACTCATGGATGTCCTCAAGTATGTTTTGAGTGGTGTGGTGTTGATCTGAGTCGCTGGTAAACTTCACAGTTCCATCTTTGACTCATTGGTAGAGTTCGTCGCAGAATATACTGTAACTGTGTTGGTCAGTAGTGTAGAACTTGACGCCAGGCCATGATTCTTACTTCTGGTTTAGTATTCCCCTTAATCCTCCAGCGTTTTTAGCAACCAGTGTAGGTGAAAGGACTGGAGGTGTTTTTTTGGTAGCAGTGGTAGTGAGGGCAGGTGGTTCGCCGGTGGTGGTGTTGGTAACAGAAGAAGGAGATGGCGTGGTGGAATTTTGAGGCGGCTCATCACATGTAGTGGATGGTGGTGGAGGAGCTGCTTGAGAGTGACTTGCAGGTGTTGAAACATTGACGCTATTTGTGATGGTCTTGATTATCTCTGAGGAAGGTGCATGTTGTTCAGCCTGAAGAGTTCATTAATGGTGGTGCTGAAGGATCCAGGTATAGCTTTGTTGTGCACATGCGCATACATCATACAGTAGTGGATTTTTGTGGATTCATCGGCAGGTATCGGCGGTAATATATTGCTGGTGGAGGATGAAGTTTGAGTGGACTTGAGTATTTTGGTGGTGTCTTCTTGCAGTTTAGTAATTGCAGCATATGTTGCAGATTTTGCTGTTGTTTTCTTTTGCTGTTCTAGTTGTTTGTTGAGAACTTCTCTTTTTGTTGGACATAGAAGTTCTCAACAAGTGTTCTGGTCTTCTATTGATGACTTAATTTCTTCAGTAGCCTGGGTAGTGATGAGCTTATCCAGTCGCTTATGGAACACAGTTATCTTTGCCCTCAAAGCTGGGGAAGTGATGACTTGAGATCCTTGTTGGTTAAGAGTCAGCGGTGATAAGTTTCTCGACTTCGATGCCGTCAGAGCAGATTACAACGAAAGCCTCATGGAGGGATAGAATCGCATTACATTTAACCTGCAATATGCCGCTGACGGCAGCTGCAAGTGCTAGTTTGGACGAGTAATTGACTCTCCCACTTCTAGGTTTGATCTTCACAAGGTTTGAGAAATGCATCGTGGAAGATGATGTCGAATGCAGAAAAGTTCTCCTCCACAACGGGGATGCGCAGGTCCAGGATTACAAAGGTACATAATGGGTCCAGGGACAGGACCGCTAAGTTCTGATTGCTGGACAAGTTACAGTTTTAATAAACTATTTACGCGCATACATCTTGTCACAATCGTAATGAGTTATTTGTGTAGACCTTAATTTCGTCATGCATTTACTCACACACACACACACACAATACACTGTACACTGTGTACGTCAGGACCATACTGGAGTATGCAGCACCAGTTTGGAACCCACACCTGGTCAAGCACGTCAAGAAATTAGAGAAAGTGCAATGATTTGCAATAAAGTTAGTTCCGGAGATAAGGGGAATGTCCTATGAAGAGAGGTTAAGGGAAATCGGCCTGACGACACTGGAGGACAGGAGGGTTAGGGGAGACATGATACCGACATACAAAATACTGCGTGGAATAGATAAGGTGGACAGAGACACGATGTTCCAGAGAGGGGCCACAGAAACAAGGGGTCACAATTTGAAGCTGAAGACTCAGACGAGTCAAAGGGATGTTAGGAAGTATTTCTTCAGTCACAGAGTGGTCAGGAAGTGGAATAGCTTGGAAAGTGATGTAGTGGAGGCAGGATCCATTCATAGCTTCAAGAAGAGGTATGATGAAGCTCATGGCGCAGGGAGAGTGACCCAGTAGCAGCCAGTGAAGAGGCGGGGCCAGAAGCTATGAATCGACCCATTCAACCACACCTAGGTAAGTACAACTAGGTGAGTACACACACACACACACACACTCACTCACTCTTTCCCCACTCTCTTTTCTCTCTTTCCCTTTCTCCATCTCTCTCTCTCCTCTACCTCTCCCTTCTCTCTCACTTTCCCCTCTCCCTTTTCTCTTTCTCTCTCTCTCCATTTCTTTCTTTCCCCTCTACCTTTCCCTTCTCTCTCTCTCACTCAATCTCCTCTCCCTTCTCTCTCTCTCTCTCTCTTTCCCCTCTACCTCTCCCTGCTTTCTCTCTCACTCTTTCCCCTCTACCTCTCCCTTCTTTCTCTCTCTCTCCCCCCTTAAAAAAAAATGGTAGGTCAGAGGAGGATTCGAAGGACCCAGGGATCAGAGAGGAGAATGGTTCTGGTAAGGAAGAATGATGGATGGAAGAGCAGTGCAAAAGGATGGAACAAGAGTGGGAGAGAAAACTAAGAGAGCTTTCTGCAAAAATGGAGACAGAGCTTTCTGTGAAATTGGAAAATAGGTTGGAGGAGGAGAAGAAGACTTGGGAGTCACAAGTCAAAGCTGCAGTAGCCAGGATAAGGGTCCTAGAATATGAGGTAAACAGGCTGAAGTGGGTTACAGGGGTCCTGACCAGAGAAGACACAGCATCTGAAGCTGGTATACCTCTACTGAACAAGGGGCCCAACGCAAAGGAAGGAGATATAACTTATGCTAAGGCCCTATCAGCCTACCAAGCAGGGCCAAGGAGTGAAGGGGGAGAGCAGATGGGTGCAGGTGGAGAAGGGGATAGGTCAAATGCAGAGGCACGACCATGACACCAGGAGCTACAGGAAAAAATAAGGAAGAAAATGGGCATGTACAAACAGGAACCAGAGTCACAGAGGGAAAGGCAATGGGAGGAGGAGAGGGCGAAATCAGTGTTTATTCATGGGCTCCAGGAGAGCGAGGGAAGGACACACACTGAAAGTTGGCAGGCAGAAAGAAAGGAGATTGAGAACATCATCACAGAAATAGGTGAAGAGGACATGTTCGAGATTGTAAATTTTCAGAGAATAAGAGGGTACTTGAAGGGGAGAAAACTACCAATCAAGCTGATTTTCAGGACAGAAACAGTGTGGAACAGAATCCTCCAAGAGAAACCATGGTTGAAGAAATCGGCAGAATACAAAAGGGTGTTCCTAGACCAAGACAGAAAAAAAACAGAACGACAGCAGCTGAGGGAGTGGACACAAAAGTGAAAGGAGCTTGGTGGAGAGACAAGTACAGAATCAGCAGTGGACAACCAGAGCAGGGCAGAGCAACAAGAGCAAGCAAACACAGAACCATCCAAAGAACCCCACAACCAATCACACTATCCCAACACAAACCACAATCCACACTGACAGCCCCCAACCAAGACTCCGCTATAGAATCCCGCAGTACACTGTCAGGTCCCCCACCCTAACAGACCCCCAAAACATAGTGTACGAGAGGAAACTGAAGATATGGTACACCATCGCTGATGGAATAACAAATAAATGGGAGGAGAGGTACGAAAGAGTCAAAGAGGCATCACCTCTCATCATAGCTCTCACAGAAACCAAGCTCACAGGTATGATAACAGATGGAATTTTTCCAACGGGATATCAGATCCTGAGGACAGACAGAGGGAACAGACGGGGTGTAAGAATGGCACTGCTGATCAAAAACCGATGGGATTTTGATGAACTGGAGAGAGGAGACAGAGGAGAAGCAAGAGATTACATAGTAGGAATGCTTCAGTCTGGAGGTCAAAAGGTGGTAATTGCAGTGATGTATAACTTACTACAGAACAGCAGGAGGCCAAGACAAGAGTATGATGAGAGTAATAGAGCGATGGTTGACACACTAGCTGAAGTGGCTAGAAGGGTTCATGCGAGCAGGGCAAAGCTACAGATCATGGGTCACTTCAACCACAAGGATATCGATTGGGAGAACTTGGAGCCACATTGGGGCCAAGAAACGTGGAGGGCTAAGATGATGGAGGTGGTGCTGGAAAACCTCATGTACCAACACGTAAGGGACACTACCAGAGAGAGATGAGAGGATGAACCAGCGAGACTGGACCTAGTATTCACCTTGAGTAGTGCAGATATTGAGGACATCACATATGAAAGACCCCTAGGGGCCAATGATCATGTAGTTTTAAGCTTCGAATACACAGTAGAGTTACAAGTGGAGGAAGAGGCAGGAAGGGCCGGACGAATGAAGCCAAACTACAAGAAAGAGGTCTATGCGGGCATGAAGAACTTCCTGAACAGGGTTCAGTGGGACAGAGAACTGGAAAGAAAGTCGGTAAATGAGATGATGGAATATGTGAGAACAATATGTAAGGAAGATGAGGAGAGGTTTGTACCCAAGGGTAACAGGAATAATGAAAAGCCAGAATAAGCGTATGGTTCACCCAAAGGTACTAGGGAATGGAAGAAGTATAGAAGACAAAGGACCCAGGAGAATAAGGAGAGTAGTCGAAGAGCCAGAAACGAATATGCTCAGGTAAGAAGAGAGGTCCAATGACAATATGAAAATGACATAGCAGCGAAAGCCAAATCTGACACGAAGCTGTTGTACAGCCACATCAGGAGGAAAACAACAGTCAAGGATCAGGTGATCAGGCTAAGGAAGGAAGGAGGAGAGATCACAAGAAACGACCACGAAGTATGTGAGGAACTCAACATGAGATTCAAAGATGTGTTCACAGAGGAGACAGAAGGGACTCCAGAAAGACGGAGAGGTGGGGTACACCACCAAGTGTTGGACACAATACATTCAACCGAGGAAGAAGTGAAGAGGCTGCTGAGTGAGCTAGATACCTCAAAGGCGATGGGGCCAGACAACATCTCTCCATGGGTCCTGACAGAAGGAGCAGAGGCACTATGTGTACCCCTAACAACAATATTCAACACATCTATCGAAACAGGGAGACTATCTGAAGTATGGAAGACAGCAAATGTAGTCCCAATTTTTAAAAAAGCAGACAGACATGAAGCACTAAACTACAGATCAGTGTCATTGACATGTATAGTATGCAAAGTCATGGAGAAGATTATCAGGACAAGAGAGGTGGAACACCTAGAAAGGAATGAGCTTATCAATGACAGCCAACACGGTTTCTGCGACAAGAAATCCTGTGTCTCATACCCACTGGAGTTCTATAACAGGGTGACAGCAGTAAGACAAGAGAGAGAGGGGTGGGTAGATTGCATTTTCTTGGACTGAAAAAAGGAGTTTGACACAGTTCCACACAAGAGATTAGTGCAGAAGCTGGAGGACCAGGCAGGGGTAAAAAATGGATTAGGGAATACCTGTCAGGAAGACAGCAGGGAGTCATGGTACGTGGCGAGGTGTCAGAGTGGGCGCCGGTGACGAGCGGGGTTCCACAGTGCTGTTTCTGGTATTTGTGAACGACATGACGGAAGGAATAGACTCCGAAGTGTCCCTGTTTGCAAATGATGTGAAGTTGATGAGAAGAATTCAGTTGGACGAGGACCAGGCAGAACTACAAAAGGATCTGGACAGACTGCAAGCCTGGTCCAGCAATTGGCTCCTGGAGTTCAACCCCACCAAGTGCAAAGTCATGAAGATTGGGGAAGGGCAAAGAAGACCGCAGACGGAGTACATCCTAGGGGGCCAGAGACTGCAAACCTCAATCAAGGAAAAGACCTTGGGGTGAGTATAACACCAGGTACATCTCCTGAGGCGCACATCAACCAAATAACTGCTGCAGCATATGGGCGCCTAGCAAACCTAAGAACAGCATTCCGACATCTTAATAAAGAATCGTTCAGGACCCTGTACACTGTGTACGTTAGGCCCATACTGGAGTATGCAGCACCAGTTTGGAACCCACACCTAGCCAAGCACGTGAAGAAGCTCGAGAAAGTGCAAAGATTTGCAACAAGACTAGTCCCGGAGTTAAGGGGTATGTCCTACGAGGAGAGGTTAAGGGAAATCGACCTGACGACACTGGAGGACAGGAGAGATAGGGAGGACATGATAACAACATATAAGATACTGAGAGGAATTGACAAAGTGGACAGAGACAGAATGTTCCAGAGATGGGACACAGCAACAAGGGGACACAGTTGGAAGTTGAAGACTCAGATGAATCACAGAGATGTTAGGAAGTATTTCTTCAGTCACAGAGTGGTCGGGAAGTGGAATAGTTTAGGAAGTGATGTAGTGGAGGCAGGCTCCATACATAGCTTTAAGAAGAAGTATGATAGGGCTCATGGCGCAGGGAGAGTGACCCAGTAGTGACCCAGTAGCGGCCAGTGAAGAGGCGGGGCCAGGAGCTATGAATCGACCCCTGCAACCACAACTAGGTGAGTACACACACACACACACACACACTCACACTCACACACACACATACACACACACACACTCACACACACACATACACACACACTCTCACACTCACACACACACACACACATACACACACACACACTCACACACACACACACACACACACTCACACTCACACACACACATACACACACACACACACACACACACACACACACACACTCACACACACGCACACACACACACTCACACACACACATACACACACACACACAGCACATTTTTTAGTGAGACACTTGCCAATGGCCTCTCTGTCTCTACTACAGCTCCACCCATTAGTATCGAAACCAAATATAATGTAAAGAACATTACATGAAATTAATTTTTAAAAAATCGGAAAATTCACTTTAAGTTCAGACATGTAAATACGCGTTGTGGCGTCACCATAAATGTTTCCAGATTGTTAAACTATTTTCTGTATGCTTAACTCATTTTTCGTTATTTTTTTCTGTTTTTCGACTATTTTCGTGGTACGTGCGTGTCACCCGCCCGTGAGTGGGGGTGTAGGCATTGAGACTGTCGACAAATGTTTCCCAGTGTGCTGAAGCTGCGTCTCACTCTCCCTGAGGCAGAAACGGCACTTTGAAAGACCAGCATTTCACAGGTTCAATTTTTTTTCTATAGGCTAGGCCTAGTCTCTGAGAAGTATGCTTGAGAATTAGAAGTTTAGTGCCCATGTAGTAGGTATGATTATAACGGTATCTCCTTTATAGTATAATAATAAGATATTTTCTAATTTATCTAATTTATTGAAAGGATCCCAATGGAAATAAGTAACTGTATTTGTGTATACCTGAATAAACTTACTTATACCAATCTGTAACATGTGTGACAAGTTATCATGGTGGACCTGGGGTGGTCCTTATGGAAATAAAGTTTATTATTTATCATTCCAAGATTCTGGGAATGTGTTCAACAACTTTAGTCATAGGGGACGTGTACGTGCTAATTGTTCCAAGAACTTGGACCCCATTACCATACACAAGTGTTGAGCTATAGCGTAAGCTGTCAGTGGCCCTAAAAACTCTAAAACAACAACAAGAATTATGAGCGAACCGTCACTCGCCCTTAAAAAAGGTGTTGATTTACCGGGAATTCTCCCGGCCGGGGTCTTTACCAGATGGCGACCCGGCTCCGGCTCCCTTGCGTGGGAGTATCAGAGACCTATGTCTCCCATGGGAGGAGGTGCCCCTCAGCGGCGAGACCAACTGGTCCCAGGCCTAGCCACATTCCCCACCAGCACGAGGCAGGTGGTAGATAGATGCTAGGCCACTCTGGTCTGCTACCTTCCCCGTCCCAAGGAGGCTGGCGGGAAGGGCAGGCTTGCGAGCCGCAGATGGTAGCAAGCTCCAGCCTTGGCACCTACCCTGCCCTAGAAGGGCTGGGCATGGTGATCGACCACTCGCCCTTAAAACCCCAAGAAGAAGTTATGAGCGAAATAAAATCGAAAATTTGAGAAAAAGAGAACAAAAATAGTAGACTTTTTAATGCCCCCCCCCCTTCGGAGCCTAAACACAACAAGGTTTTCATAAGTTATCCTGAGTTATTAACAGGCAAAGGTTAATTAACTAATCTATTAATTAACTGACCCTCTGAGGGTTATTAATTAATCAACTTAACGTCGAAATATGCAATAAAATACGATTTTAGCACATTTTTCTGAGCTTTTTAATTTTTCATGTATTTTTCGAAAATAATATGGAATATTCTATAAAAATATTGATTTTTATAGATTTTTAATGGGATTTTTTAAAAATATGTAAATAATTAATAAATATTCAAAAATGCTATAAAACTTGATTTCAGTCTGTCTTTTTGTCTCTTCTGTGTGTGTGTGTGTGTTTGTTAGTGACTTATTCACGACGTGTAAACTTCACTTGGTCTCTCTGTATGCATATATTGTTGCAAATAAGATTGTGGTCTTCTAGTGGACACCTTATTGGCAATGAGATTAACTTGTTAGTATAATATATTTATAATCCATTCCAAACCCATCATGTAGGCAGTAGTGAAAGATATAATTGGTCCTAGGACTGGGCCACAGTGTTTGATAGCTAAAGAAGTAAAGTAAATTTAAGTACAGGTACACATACCTAGTTACACAAATTTAGATGATTATAATTATCATACATAGTAACATAAGTTAATTACCCACTGAGGTCTTATTATTTAAAGCCTAGTTGTAAGACACAGTAGAAATCAGTCATGAATATAACCTTAAAAATTAAAAATCAGTTACAGTAATAAGTGGTGCAATAAGAATAAAGTGAAGTGAGTTATTTACATGAACATTCAGTAGAGATAATCAACTTATTATTATATATATATGAATATTAACTATACAATTAAATCACTCTCTTTGTGTAGCGTCATTCATTAATTACCTTTTAGCTCTCTTCCTGAACTGTGTTCACTACGGAACTGTGTTCACTACGGAACTGTGTTCACTACGGAACTGTGTTCACTACGGAACTGTCTTCACTACGGAACTGTCTTCACTACGGAACTGTCTTCACTACGGAACTGTCTTCACTACGGAACTGTCTTCACTACGGAACTGTCTTCACTACGGAACTGTCTTCACTACGGAACTGTCTTCACTACGGAACTGTCTTCACTACGGAACTGTCTTCACTGGAACTGTCTTCACTACGGAACTGTCTTCACTACGGAACTGTCTTCACTACGGAACTGTCTTCACTACGGAACTGTCTTCACTACGGAACTGTGCTCACTTCCCGTAGAACCACATTGGTTTTTGTTCCTAACTTTGACAAATTTCGTAGCAAGATATTCTGGACACTGCTTGTGAACAATTTTACAAACACGTTATAACTTCATCTATTTTACTCTGTCTTCAACATTCAGCATATCCAGTTGTTGTAATTCATCCTGGCCTACATGCTTTCTTTGACCCAGGTCCAGGATAAACTTTACCATTTTGTTCTGGGTGAGTTGTGGGCAGTCTTTATTTTTTTGTTAAAGCAAAGTACCATGAAGAACAAGAATAATCTACATGACATTGTATAAGGGCTAGACATAGGGTCCTGTGAACCTCAGTAAGTGGACACTGTGCATTTCTATAGTGGAGCTTTAGCCTGACATTCGTATTTTCTTTTGCTACATTGTTCCCTAAAAATTCTCCTGACATGATTGGGTCAAAGGGATTTCCAAGATATTTCAATGAAGCTGCTGAAGTGATGGTCCCCATTACACTGAACATTAAAAGTATTTACCCATTTCAGCTTATTTTTTTTGTGCCAAAGAGTATGGTTTCCGTTTAGCGAGGAGTAGCGATAGTTTGTTGTCTACTAACCATTTGCTGCAGGACTCCAGTTCCAGTGATAATGCATGTCATTCACATTACATGAAAATAGTAAGAGAACCAGAATACAACCTTGGGGAACCCCACATGCTATTGTCAGGAGGTTATAATTCTGTTATTTATCTTGGCAGTATGTTTCCTGTTGCTCAGGTAGGACTTAAACCAGTCTACAGAGTCTATACCAACATTTTGTAGATTCTTACCTAATATATATTGGTTAACTGTACCAAATGCCTTTTGAAAATCTATGGGTCACCATACGTAAGAGATTCCCGAACGACATTTGAGTTCTCAGGTAGCCCATCAGATTAATTAGGGAGGTATCGGTCGAGTAAGATCTCCTGAAACCTGAACAAATAGCATATAAGGTTATCATGTACTTTATTCCCAGGACAGAATCCCCCCCCACCATGCATATCAGTAGGACACAAAAGATACTTATCTGTTGTGGAAATTGTAAATTCTCGCTATATCAGTATTAATAATAATAATGATGTAATGAACAAGGACACGACGGCAGTGGATGTCTGGGTTGCTGATCGCTGCCTCACCACCAACAACACTGAACCACGCACTCAGCTTACACACTGAATGTCCTTGGTTCAATCCCCGGCATGGGTGGAAACGCTGGTCATGTTTCCTTACACCTGCTGTCCCTGTATTAATCGACTGGTATGGGTCGCATCCTGAGGGGATAAGATTGAAGGACCCCAATGAAAAAAAGACAGTCAGTCCCCGATGAAGCACTGACTTTCTTGGTTATCGGAGTGCTAACCCTCCGGGTTAAAACTCCGAACATATCTTAACAGTTATTTAACAATACACCGCTTTCTCTTGAATTTTGAACATCACGCTGTTAATACTAACAGGCCTATAGTTGCAATTACAGTTGTAGTAAACTACATGTTTATACTTAATTACTATCGTAATGGGATATTTATGCAGACATGAATTAAGTCACAAAATTATTACGGTGTAGTTTATATTCAGGTTAACTTGGCATCTTTGTTTACATCAAGTGGCTGGTGGTGGCTGCTGGCTCATCCTCGCCACACTTATCATACCCTCGCCTCTCCTCCTCACTGCCATCATCTGAGTCTACCTTCACCTACTTTATTACACTCAGTGATTCTTCCCTACTATATTGACTTAGTTACCCAGGCCTGTCATACCCCAGTAGTGTCATAAGTTGTAAACCTCAGCTTGATCCTCAGTAATCACAATGGCAGTTTCTGTGGCATCTGCAAAGTGCCTTATAGATGAGATAATGAAGGTGTTAGCGTGGGTAGGGATCTTCTACCTGGCCAAGGTGGTTCTAGGCTTTGCCTGGGAGGTAGGTGTAGGACTCAGGACACACCTATGGTCCAAGATGGTCACTAGGGACCTGCAACGGGAGTACGGCAGATGGGCAGGTACGTTACTCATCTTTATTCACCACCAGATTAAAACTGGTTGCCAACTAATCTCAAGGCACTGAATGGCCCTTAAAGGTTTAGCATAGCATATGTCATGGCTAATAAGCCAAATAGTCCAGTTTGGCCAATTTGGCAAGAATGAACTTTGCCGAATAAGCCAAATGAAAATTTGTTTTGCCATGAATCAGCAAAAAATTGATCTGAGCAGAACGAAGAAATATATATAATTGATTTTCAACAATTGTAAATCAATTTAAATTAACTGAAGAATTTAGCTAAAAAAATTACTTTATTTTAAAGTAGGTTAGGTGAGGTTTCTGTGTTAGTTTTAATCCAAAAATAAAAATATTTATATCATTGTTAATAAAAAAAATTTGCTATCAATCTGCAAAAAATATTTTGTTTAGAAAAGTTTAATTTAATTCGGCTTATTTAAGTTCTTTCTAAAAACAATTCGTATACGTTTAAAGATATATTTTATCTTTGTACCAAAAGTACCTTAGAAAACTTACCTAACCTTATTATAACAAGCAAAATTTAATTTAGCCTAATCCAACAAAATATATTTTAGATAAGTTTACAATAATTTAATAATAAACAAGCACAATAAAATATATTTTTTTCGTTAGGTTCAGAATGTTTTCTTTTGCGAAATTATTGCATACACAAATTCTCGCTTGCCTTATTCGTTGCTATTTAAGCCAAAATCGCAAGTTTTACCTATTCGGCTCGATATATATATATATATATATATATATATATATATATATATATATATATATATATATATATATATATATATATTATACAGAACTGTGGCTTGGCCAGGACTTGATCCTGCATTCGCTTTCCCAGCCCAGTGTGAACTGAACCAGGAAAAACACGCTCATTACTCCTTAGCGCCTGGTGTTTAAGGATGGTGGTCTAGTGGATAGAGGGATGCATACTTTCTTCAGTTCACACAGGGCTGGGCATGGGAACGCAGGATCGAGTCCTGGCAAAACCGCAGTTCTGTTATTCAAAATCACTTATTTCGTGATTTCATTGATATATAGACTGCTCGTGAAGGCCGTTACATGAAACAAGATGAGGTTGAAATTAGTCTCTGAGGCTCCATGACCACGTATGTCCTTGCATCATGGAAAGCACGCTTGGTACTGTTGACCGCCTGGTGTTTATGGATGGTGGTCTAGTGGATAGAAGGAGGCGTACTGTGTTCATTTCACAGGACTGGGCATGGGAATGCAGGATCGAGTTCTGGCCAAGCTGCAGTTATGTTAATAATTCAAAATCACCTGTTTTGTGATTTTATATATATATATATATATATATATATATATATATATATATATATATATATATATATATATATATATATATATATATATATATAATATGCAAGACAACCACTATTTTTCATAGTGGTTGTCTTGCATATTTTGATATCACTTGATTACTGTGATCTTTTGATATATATATATATATATATATATATATATATATATATAAACACTGATCTCTGGCCGACGGAGACTCGAACCTACGAACCTCATGACAAGGTACGCAGTGCTTTACCGACCGTACCACACTGGTCAATACCTTGGCATCCAGCTTTCGCTAGACGTTATTCCAAGGCAGCCAGCTTTCAGGCAGGAAGGCTTACAGCTTTTCATCTCATCCCCTGCATGCATCGACACAACTAGAGATTTTTACAATGCTAGGAATTCGCAAGAGCAGGCGAAATATTCACAAACACTGATCTCTGGCCGACGGAGACTCGAACCTACGAACCTCATGACAAGGTACGCAGTACCTGTAACGCTAACCAATAAATCATCATACATCAAGGTCACAATATGTATTCACTAACGTACAAAACCATGATTAAATGTACATAACTTTATCAACACCACATGTACAAACATAATAAGATATATTTGCTCTGTATGTACTTCATGTAAGAAGAAAAACTTATGTACAAACTGTGGAACAATAACCACACTAATCCAAAAATCGCGAAAACTCTACTAATAATGCTGCACACCACAGTCAAAAACTACATATAACTATATATGTATGAAACCAGGTACATTATACATGCCACGTACACTATTGGTCATAACAAGACAACAAAAATAAAATGCGACAAACTGCAAAAATTTCACGAACCACGACTCACGAACAACTGCAAAAAAAAAAAAAAGAAACTTCACCCCTAAACAGGTAACTGTCCAAAACTGACGGGGGGATGAAAAATAACTAAAAGAGGAGTGAACCACTGCAACGCAAAAAAAATCCGAAAAAAAATTAACTAAAAACACATTGTTCCAAAACTACCAGACCCCCACCCACCCTACCTACCAAAAAAAAAAAAACTCACCTACACCCACGCCCTTCTAAAAAAAAACCCTACCCCACACCGTCCCCCTTTAACCTGAGTAACTTATCGACGTTCATATCTCTATACTCTCCAGTGAAACTCGTACCCCACCTCCTACCATAAATTTCCATGTTCCTATACTTTGTTCTCATAAAAACCGCTGCTAAAGCTTTAATTAACACTTCCCTTCCAGACTCCAGAACCACGCATGACCCACGTCATATAAATGTAATCCAAAATAACATACGTCAAAGTCCTCCGAATGCCTTCCGAGAATTCCCCCAACTCCAAACTCATCACTTTCAACAGTGAAAACGGACTCCCCCCCTCCTAACCACCTCAACACACGCTGCAACCATACTTTCACTATACTCAACTCTCGACAGAAATACACAATGTGATACGCGGTTTCCCATTCCCCACACAGAGCACAATTCCCGTCCCCCACTAAACCCATCACAGAAAGCTGACCCCTCGAAGCTAAAATACCATGCAGGAACCTATAACCCACTTCCTTCACCCTAGGTCGTACCCAAACTCTCTTTAACAAACCCCAAATACTCTTCCACCCATATAACGGATACAATGACTCACCCTGCACTACGACTTCACGACTATTGATCCTTTCCAATCTACGTACTCTTATTTTTTCCGGCTCACGTGTCACTATGATGCATCTCAAAACTCCCTCACACTCAACTAAATCCCTACCTTTCCACCACTTCTGGACCTCTTTCATGACTTCACCAATTCGCCTTCCCCTGCTCCCTCCTTTTAACACAAATTCATGCTTCAAAAAAACGCTTCGAACACGCCTCTCCAAAGGAACTAACCCTAATCCCCCACACGCAACCCTAGTTTCCACTACCTCCCTACTAAGCCAATGCCTACCTCTCGCCCAAATAAAATCCATAACATCCTTCCCCAATCTCTTAATATCTACATCTAAAAGTGGAAAAACACTGGCTCTAAACCACAATTTACTATAAATTAACATGTTAATCACAACCACTCTCTGTAGAAGCGTCACTTCCTGCTTACCCCAACCTCTCATTCTTTCCAAAGCACTATCTACCACCTCCCTTGAATTTACCTCCCTCGCCCTAACGATGTCATCACTAAACACGATCCCACAAACTTTAAACTCTACCACACAAGTCCACCCATCCCTGCTCCCCAACGCACCCCCCACCCAACCGCCCACCTCGAGCAACATAGACTTACTTCTATTGACTTTCATCCCCGTTACCCGACCGTAGAATCCAATTAATCCACTAAGCCAAACCAAACATGCGTTAGACGGAACCAACATATTCATATCGTCAACGTAACCAATAATTTCCGCCATTGACCATTCACCCTCCCTCATCCAACCCACGCCTTCATCCACCGACCTATATAAAGGATCCTGAAAAAACGCGAACAAGATTTGTGATAAGGGGCAACCTTGACGTATCCCCTTACCCATACTTACCTTGTCACCAATTTTACCATTGATCTGGACTCTTATAATCGCGCTTGCATAAAGTTGCCTCACCCAACCCACGACCTCCTCGCCAAAACCCATCCGTGCCATAATTGCAAATAAAACGTTCCTATTAACTCTATCAAATGCTATTTCCCAATCCACACTTAACACTCTGCCCTCATCACAATTCTCAATAACCTCTTGTGCCCTTTCGTCATGCACCATCCCGGGACACCGTACTGCCCGCCATGGATCCATGTGCCCAAACCACTCTTTAACCTATTAGCCAGGATTTTCGCATAAATCTTGTAATCAGTCCCCATTAACGTAATTACACGATAATCCCTAAAAAAATTAGGGGCCTCCTTCTTCGGTACTAAAACAACCACACCCGTACGCACTAACTCATGCAACACATCCCCTTCCATTATGGCATTAAAAACCCTCACTAAAACATCTTTCAACACCTCCCAAAACGTTACATATAACTCACCAGGAAGCCCATCCAAACCAGGCGACTTTCCCATGCACAACCCCTGTACTTCGACCCATACCTCATCCTCCGTTATCACACCACCAAGATCACACCTATCCTGTGCACTCACACGTGACACTATACCTCCTAAAAATTCATCCACCTCACCACTCACTGCTTCCACCGCAAATTTTCTTCCAAACCACAAATCACCATAAATACTCATAGCCTCCATTTCCCTCAAAAAATGTACCTTCCCTAAAACTCCCCAAATCCTCCGTAACTTTGATCATACCCATCGTCATTACATCTCTCCTCCTCCTAAAATTCCGCAAGACTACCTCTGAGGCCCTATCGCCCCATAAAACTCCTTCCATCCCACTCCTCACCCGTAACGCCTAATTTCCTCACTGTTATCCACTCGTACCCCACCCCCATCACTCTGTAACAAACCCTCCAAATACCGTTGATAACCGAACCTAAAACAAGTGTCTTCCTTGCCTATATGCACAAAAAACTCCTTAATCGCTAATTTCCCTCTTTCATTCCACCACCTCTAATTAGGGTACAAGCTCCTACAAGCTCTTGTAATGTAATGTTAAATTGTACATATAGCAATAAAGTGCTGAGGGCACATTTGGTACAGTACAAATCTCAAGTACCAACTGGTACTTTGCTATGATGATATAAAACTATGATGGTATAAAACTATGATGGTATAAAACTCCCTTAATAATGAATCTTATTTTAGCATAAACAGTGCGTAGATGCCACAAAGTTGGTCAGAAGCTTTAGCTTGTGACCAGGGATGAATCGAGTGTCTCTGTGACACACAACCTCAACAAAACGTCAAAGATCATCAAGTCTAAACAATGCTCTATGAACAGAGTTACACAGAGATAAAGGAAGTGTTTCGGCTCTCCCACGAAATCATATCCTACCAAAAACAGAGTCTAAATCACGAGCAAACTGCCAGAGAGACGAGAGACAAGAGAGATACTTCTAGGACAAGAAACAGATCTAGAGAGAGAGAGTGAGGAAGGGAGGGCAGTCTCCAACCTCAGGTGCGATCACGTGACTAGCCAGTACTACTCCAGCAACCCCGGCAAGTAAACAAGCAAGCAGGTAAACAAACAAGCAGGTAAACAAGCAAGAAGGTAAACAAGCAAGCAGGTAGTTAGCAAAGCAGTTTGCGAAAGCGGACAGCCAGTCACAACTCTCCAAAAATGAGCACAGTGAAGCGTAAATGTAACATCCTACCTACAGACATAGCTAATATAATAAGTCAAATAATATAGAGCAAGATATTTTTATCTTAGCTATTAATGAAAATATCGGCAATATAAAATTATATGAAAGATAATATATACCTATAATATACATTATGTACACTGAGTCCCATTCAGGGGGCGCAATAGGAACCAGTACTCTGGCTTCTGACCAATTTACAGAATTATTGTAGACCTTTAAGGTGGCTGAAAATTGCGTTTGATTCCTGCGCAGTTCAAATCGAATATATAGTGTGATATCCCAACATCTATAGATTTGTTGGTTGGCAAAAATAATAACTTCAATGCATGGCAACATTTCTCAAGCCCCCATAAAAAATAATGTTGATATCATTGACAAATTGCAAAATATTAACAAGTCTAATGATTTAACACTAAGTTTTAATAAATATGTGACAAGTGAAAGAAATACAGTGAATAGGTTATATTATATATCGACAAGAAACGAAAGTGGATATACGCCAGAACATCACATTGAGTTGGACAATCTACAGGATACTACACGCTGGCCAAGCTGCATCGCATCGCAAGTATTCACCTATGCGTGGTTTTCGGGGTGTCGGGAGTAAGATCCAATTACCTAACCGCTAAGCTGTTTGTGAACGGTCAACTCTCATAGTAAGATAAGGAATAGGATATCAAGTACTCAGTAACAAATAGCAATTGGTAATTTCTAGTAGAAAAGGGCGAGCAGACAGGTGAATCATAGAATACATTAACTGGTAGATCAGGTGTGTCAGGTCAGGCCAGGTAGAGGAGCACTGTAGACTACGTGTTACTCACAGACCTCACATACCACTCATACACCATAACACAATTTCACCACTACTTTTCACACAATAAATCCACACACATATAGTTCCACACACACACCACACACACACACACACACACACACACACACACACACACACACACACACACACACATTAACTGGTAGGTCAGGTGTGTCAGGTCAGGCCAGGTAGAGAAGCACTGCAGACAACGTGTCACTCGCAAACTCCACATACACACCCATACACCATAACACACAATTTCACCACTACTATTCACACATACATACACACACAAACATACATACACACACACACATACATACACACACACAAAACTAACATACACACACAAAAAAAAACTAACACACACACATAACTAACGTGCACACACACACACACACACAAAACTAACACACACACACACACATACACATACACACAAAACTAACACACACACACAGGCCCACACACACTCCCCCTGCTCCCTCCACCCACCTCTCCCCCACTCCCTTCCCTGAACCCCCTCTCTCACCCACCTCCTCCCCCTCTCTCACCCACCTCCTCCCCCTCTCTCATCCACCTCCTCCCCCTCTCTCACATAGCTCCTCCCCCTCTCTCACCCACCTCCTCCCCCTCTCCCTCTCCCATTCTCTCTCCACCTCTGCTTCTCCTCCTTCCTCTCTCCTCATAATCCCCTATTTCCCCCTCCCCACCTCTCTTCCATTTCCCCACTGTCTTCAGTTTCTTCTCTCCCTCCCTCCACCCCCACACAAACACTCAGGCAATCACACCACAAAACAACCACAGAAATACATAGTTTTCCACTCTGTGGCATCTTAAAAATAAAAAATAAAAAATGGGGTCCCAGAGAGCAGGACGGAAAACTAGGGGACTGGAGGATGAGTCTGCAAAGGAAGATTGGGCAGCAGAGCTCATGAAAGGGGAAAATGAGTGGGAAGGAAGCTAGAGGAGCTTAGCATGAAAATGGAGGAGAGGATAGCTGCAGAAAGTAAGATAAGGGAGGAGAGGATAGCTGCAGAAAGCAGGAAGTGGGAAAAGCAAGTCACAACAGCAGAGGCTAAGATACAGAGATTAGAAGAAGAACTGAAAAATTTGAAACAGCCAGTAGAACTAAAAGCAATGTGGACATGGTATCAGAAACTGCTACCTCAGTCACAAAGAAGAGGACTGTAGAAACGGAGTAAAACTGAATGCAGAGGCTATATCAGACCATCGTGGAGCCCGAGAGAAAGAGAGGATCACATCAGGAACAATCGAGGGAGTGTAGTAAAAGGGAGAGCTAAGCTATATGTAGAAGCCCTAACAGACCACAGCAGTGCACAGGGAAAGTTAAGAAGGAAAGCGACAGGCCACTGGGCAAAGGGATAACAGACAGTGAAGAGATTGAAGAAAGGAAAGCTTCAATGGAGGCAACTAAATCGAATCAGGGGTTACACAGGGATAGGCAGTGGGAGAATGAAAGAGAGAGATCAGTCTTTGTTTATGGGCTCCATGAAGCTGAAGGGAAACTTACGAAGCAAGAAGACAAGGGAGAAAAATGCGATTGAAAACATCATGAAAGCAATGGGGAGAAGATGACATGACCCAGCTGGCAAATTTTCTGAGAATAGGGGGATTTGCAAGAGGAAGAATCCGGCCAGTCAAAGTAATTTTCAAAGCAGAATTGACTCGAAACAGGATCCTGCAGGAGAAAGCAAGACTAAGGGATATGTCAGAGTACCGGAGGTGTATCTCGACCGCGACAGAACACGGGAAGAAAGACAGAAACTGAAAGAGAGGTACAGAGACAAAAGGAGGAAAGAGAGATGGACAGGAGAACCCAGACTCAGGAGGAAGCTCTAATACAACCACCTTCAGATGTTCCCCAACCTGGACAACCCCAATGCAACCAAACAACCTAACCCAAAACACACATGCCATACCCAATGATTCCACCCACCTCAGTACAAACTCCACCTTCACACCAACCACCCATAGTTCCCCATCAGATCTCCCACTTTCCCAACCCCAACATACCCCCCAGACTACGGTTTTAGAAAAGAAGTTAAAGGTTTGGTATACAAATGCAGATGGTATAACAAATAAATGTGAGAGTGGCATGAAAGAATAAAGGAGACATCCCCAGACATAATAGCACTCACAGAAACGAAACTCACCAGGATGATAACAGATGCAATCTTCCCACCGGATATCAAATCCTCAGGAAAGATAGAGGGAGCAGAGGGGGAGGAGGAGTTGCACTGCTCATTAAGAACAGGTGGGGATTTGAGGAAGTGGAAGGAATGGATGGAATGGGTGAAAGGGACTACATAGTAGGAACAATTCAGTCTGAGGGCCATAAGGTGATAATTGCTGTAATGTACAACCCGCCACAGAACTGCAGGAGGCCAAGAGAAGAATACGGACGGAGCAACAGAGCAATGGTAGACACACTAGCCGAGGTAGCCAGAAGAGCCCACATGGGGAGAGCAAAGTTACTAGTTATGGGTGATTTCAATCACAAAGAGATTGATTGGGAAAACCTAGAGCCCCATGGGGGTCCTGAATCATGGAGAGCCAAGATGATGGATGTGGTACTGGAAAACCTCATGCATCAACATGTTAGAGACACTACCAGAGAGAGAAGGTGGGGATGATCCAGCAAGACTGGACCTAGTAATCACCTTGAGTAGTTCGGACATCGAGGATATCACGTATGAAAGGCCCCTTGGAGCTAGTGATCATTTGGTTCTGTGTTTTGATTATATAGTTGAGCTACAAGTGGAGAGGGGAGCAGGAATAGGAAGGGAGAAACGAAACTACAAAAGGGGGGACTACACAGGCATGAGGAACTTCCTACAAGACGTTCAGTGGGAGAGAGAATTGGCAGGAAAACCAGTAAAAGAAATGATGGAATATGTGACAACCAAATGCAATGAGGCAGAGGAGAGGTTTGTCCCCAAGGGAAACAGAAGTAATGGGAAGACCAGAACGAGTCCTTGGTTCACCCAGAGGTGTAGGGAGGCAAAAAGTAAGTGTAATAGAGAATGGAAAAAATACAGAAGACAAAGGACCCAGGAAAATAAAGAGATTAGCCGAAGAGCCAGAAACGAATATGCACAGGTAAGAAGGGAGGCTCAGCGACAATATGAAAATGATATAGCATCAAAAGTCAAGTCTGACCCGAAGCTGTTGTATAGCCACATCAGGAGGGAAAACAACAGTCAAGGACCAGGTAATCAGGCTGAGAAAGGAAGGTGGGGAGTTCACAATAACGACCAAGAGGTATGTGAGGAGCTCAACATGAGATTTAAAAGTATTTACACAGGAGACAGGTAGGACTCCAGGAATTCAGAATAGGGAGGTATACCAACAAGTGCTGGATGAAATACACACAACCGAGGAGGAGGTGAAGAAGCTGCTATGTGAACTCGATACCTCAAAAGCGGTGGGACCGGACAACATTTCTCCGTGGGTCCTTAGAGAGGGAGCAGAGATGTTGTGTGTGCCACTAACACAAATCTTCAAACATCCATTGAAACTGGGCAACTACCTGAGGCGTGGAAGATGGCAAATGTAGTCCCAATTTTTAAGAAAGGAGACAGACACGAGGAATTAAACTACAGACCTGTGTCACTGGCGTGTATAGTATGCAAAGTCATGGAGAAGATCATCAGGAGGAGAGTGGTGGAGCACCTAGAAAGACACAAGCTTATAAACGACAACCAGCACGGTTTCAGGAAGGAAAATCCTGTGTCACAAACCTACGGAGTTTTATGATAAGGTAACAGAAGTAAGACACGAGAGAGAGGGTGGATAGACTGCATTTTTGGACTGCAAGAAGGCGTTCGACACAGTTCCTCACAAGAGGTTAATGCAAAAGCTAAAGGATCAGGCACACGTAACAGGAAAAACACTGCAATGGATCAGAGAATATCTGACAGGGAGGCAACAACGAGTCATGGTACGTGACGAGATGTCAGAGTGGGCACCTGTGACGAGTGGAGTTCCACAAGGGTCAGTCTTAGGACCTGTACTGTTTTTGGTATATGTGAATGACATAACGGAAGGGATAGACTCAGAAGTGTCCCTGTTTGCAGATGATGTGAAGTTAATGAGAAGAATAAAATCAGTCGAGGATCAGGCAGGACTACAAAGAGACCTGGACAGGCTGCAAGCCTGGTCCAGTAACTGGCTCCTTGAATTTAACCCTGCCAAATGTAAAGTCATGAATATCGGGGAAGGGCAAAGAAGACCGCAGACAGAGTATAGTCTAGGTGGCCAAAGACTGCAAGCCTCACTCAAAGAAAAAGATCTTGGGGTGAGTATAATACCGAGCACATCTCCTGAGGCACACATCAATCAGATAACTGCTGCAGCATACGGGCGGCTGGCAAACCTAAGAATAGCGTTCCAATACCTCACTAAGGAATCATTCAAGACTCTGTATACCATATACGTCAGGCCCATACTGGAGTATGCAGCACCGGTTTGGAACCCACACCTGGTCAAGCACGTCAAGAAATTAGAGAAAGTGCAAAGATTTGCAACAAGACTAGTCCCAGAGCTAAGGATTGTCCTACGAAGAAAGGTTAAGGAAATCGGCCTGACGACACTAGAGGACAGGAGGGTTAGGGAGACATGATAACGACATATAAAATACTGCGAGGAATAGATAAGGTGGACAGAGACAAGATGTTCCAGAGAGGGGACACAGAAACAAGGGGTCATAATTGGAAGTTGAAGACTCCTATGAGTCAAAGGGATGTTAGGAAGTATTTCTTCAGTCATAGAGTTGTCAGGAAGTGGAATAGCTTAGAAAGCGACATAGTGGAGGCAGGAACCATACATAGTTTTAAGACTAGGTTTGATAAAGCTCATGGAGCAGGGAGAGAGAGGACCTAGTAGCAATCAGTGAAGAGGCGGGGCCAGGAGCTATGACTCGACCCCTGCAACCACAAATAGGTGAGTACAAATAGGTGAGTACTTGAGTACCTTGTCCCGATCTGTTATCTTATCTGGAAGAAAAATTAGACGAGTTCTCCATGGCCTTTGATAAGAAGTCCGTTACTGAGCTGCTTAAGTTATGTGATGTTGATTGTAAGTATGAGTTTGATGGGAAATATTACACTCAGAAGCAGGGAATGGCTATGGGAAATCCATTGTTTCCTCTATTAATAATTTGTATATGGAGTTTTTTGAGGCTAGGCTGTTGAAACATCCTGCCCTGCAAAGGTAAATGTTTCAGATATGTGAATGGCATCTTGTGTCTTTGGCCAAATGTTATGACTCTGGATACATTTTTAACCGAGACTTAACACTCTTCTCCCGTCCATTAAATTCACCATGGAGAAAGAAATGGAATCTAAACTTCCAATCTTATATATATTGATACACCGGGTTGATAGAAAATTCAGGTTTACAGTATATAGGAAGGCCACTAATGTGTGCTCATACCTTCACTACAATTCCAACCATGAGACAAAAGTAAAAAAGAATGTGCTGGTTCTCCTATACAATGATAATTTATCTGTCCTGCCAAATGCCTAAAAAAGTTACAACATACAAGTCATTTTTAAGAATTCATGGACTGTTAAAAGCATTTTGATAAAGAATTTTCCTCAACACTGTGTTGAGGTGTTTACAGGATTGGTTATAATGGCTGCAACTTATCTTATGTGGGACGGACTGGCAAACCTATAGATGTCAGTATATCACAACCCCTTTATTTCGTACGAAGTGTGCAGGAATCAAATGCGATTTTCAGCCACATTAGAGTTTGCAATAATTCTACAAATTGGTCAGAAGCCAGAGTATTGGTTTCTTGCTCCTCTTGGCTTGAACAAAATATTTTAGAATACTCAATTATAAAACATGAAAAACGTTCATTATATAATAATACTAGCCCATACAAGTCAGGTCCTTACCACAAATAGGTGAGTACACACACGCACACACAAACACACTCACACACATACTCTCTCTCACACACACACACACATGAAATGATGGAATACATAGCGACAAAGTGCAAGGAGGCAGAGGAACAGTTTATACCCAAAGGCAAAGATTAAATCGGAAGGCCAAAAAGAGCCCTGGTTTAACCAAAGATGCAGGAGGCAAAGACTCAGAGTGCCAGAGAATGGAAAAAATACAGAAGGCAAAGAACCCAAGAAACAAAGAGATTAGTCGCAGAGCTAGAAACAGTACGAAAAGGTACGGGGGGAGGCCCAGAAACAGTCGAAAATGACATAGTATCGAAAGTCAAGTCTGACCCGAAACTGATGTACAGTCACATCAGAAGGAAGACAACAATCAAGGACCAGGTGATAAGGCTGAGGAGAGAAGATGGGGAACTCACATGAAACGACCAAGAGGTATGTGAGGAGCTCAACTCGATGTTTAAGGAGGTATTCACAGTGGAGGCAGGAAGGCAGCTGGATAGACAGGACAGAGCACGACACCAACAAGGAATATATCAAGTGTTGGATGGCATACACACAACTGAGGAGGAGGTGAAGCAGTTACTCAGTGACCTTTACACCTCAAAGGCGATGGGTCCGGACAATATCTCCCCGTGGGTCCTTCGGGAGGGAGCAGAGGTGCTGAGGTGCCACTTATAATATTTCAACATATTCCTTGAAACTGGGCAGCTACCTGAGGTATGGAAAAGGCCAACGTAGTCCCCATTTTTAAGAAAGGAGACACAAAAGAAGCACTAAACTAAAGACCGGTGTCACTTACGTGTATAGTGTGCAAAGTCTTGGATAAAATCATCAGGAAAAGAATGGTGAAGCATCTTGAACAGCACAGGATAATCAATGCCAGACAGCACGGATTCATGGAAGACATATCCTGTGTAACAAACCTCCTAGAGTTCTATGACAAAGTAACAAAGGTAAGAAAAAGAGAGAGAAGGGTGGGTTGACTGCATTTTCCTGGACTGCAGGAAGGCCTTCGACACAGTTCCTCATATGAGATTAGTGTAGAAGCTGGAAGACCAAGCGTGTATAACCGGAATGGCACTGGAATGGATCAGGGAATACCTCACAGGGAGGCATCAACGGGTCATGGTGTGTGATGATTTATCACAGTGGGCGCCTGTGACGAGCGGGGTCCCGCAGGGGTCAGTCCTAGGACCAGTGCTATTCTTGGTATATGTGAATGACATGACGGACGGGATAGACTCAGAAGTGTCTCTGTTCGCAGATGATGTAAAATTAATGGGGAGAATCAAATCGGATGAGGACAGACAGGACTTCAAAGAGACCTGGACACACTGGACATCTGGTCTAGCAACTGGCTTCTCGAATTTAATCCACCAAATGCAAAGTAATGAAGATCGGAGAAGGGCAAGAAGACCGCTGACAGAGTACAGGCTAGGTGGACAAAGGCTACAAACCTCGTTAAAGGAGAAAGACCTTAGGGTGAGTATAACGCCAAGCACGTCTCGGAAACACACATCAACTACATAATTGCGGCAGCATATGGGCGACTGGCAAACCTAAGATTAGCGTTCCGTTACCTTAACAAGGAATCGTTCAAGACACTGTACACCATGTACGTCAGACCCATACTAGAGTATGCAGCACCAATCTGGAACCCACACCTGGTCAAGAACGTCAAAAATTAGAAAAGTGCAAAGGTTTGCGACAAGGTTAGCTCCACAGCTCAGGGGACTGTCCTACGAAGAAGGTTAGGGGAAAAAGGACTAACAACACTGGAGGACAAAGAGTTAGAGGAGACATGATAACGACATACAAAATACTGCGGGGAATTGACAAGGTAGATAGTGACAGGATGTTCCAGAGAGGGAACACAGAAACAAGGGGACACAACTGGAAGCTGAAGACTCAGATGAGTCAAAGGGATGTTAGGAAGCATTTCTTCAGCCATAGAGTAGTTAGGAAGTGGAATAGTCTAGCGAACGATATAGTGGAGGCAGGAACCATACATAGTTTTAAGACAAGGTATGTAAAGCTCATGGAGCAGGGAGAGCAGAGTCCCAGTAGCGGACAGCAAAGAAGCGGGGCCAAGAGCTGAGTCTCGACCCCTGCAACCACAATTGGTGAGTACACCAGTAGCAGCCAGTGATGAGGCGGGGCCAGGAGCTATGACTCGACCCCTGCAACCACAACTAGGTGAGTACACACACATACTAAGCTAGGTGTTTTACCGTCATCCGAGGACATACAGTGGTGTTGATGTCTCTGAGCTAATTTCACTATCTCTGTTTGGTGTATTAGGTTAACGAGCAGTATTTTACATTATTGTAACCACGAACGAGTGAGTGAGCCAAAGCAGCATGGTTCGAGTCTTGGCTATAGCAGTTTTGTTATATATATATATATATATATATATATATATATATATATATATATATATATATATATATATATATATATATATATATATATATAAATCTGTACTAGCCAAGGACTCGAACCCTGCTGCTGTCATCTACAATAATGTAAAATACTGCTATTAACTAATCCCAAACAGAATGAAAAGTGGCATCAACACCATGTTTCGGATGACGTATATTATTTCACAGTCTTGCCAGAGGGGTGCTTTCACTACAGTTATAAAACTAACATTAACACCCCTCCTTCAGAGTGCAGACACTGTACTTCCCATCTCCAGGACTCAAGTCCGGCCTGCCGGTTTCCTGAATCCCCTTTTTAAATGTTACTTTGCTCACCTCCAACAGCACGTCAAGTATTAAAAACCATTTGTCTCCATTCACTCCATCAAATACCTCATGCATGCTTGCTGGAAGTCAATCCCGCACCAAACCTCCTTTACCCCTCCCTCCAACCTTTCCTAGGCCGACCCCTACCCACTTCCCTCCACTACAGATTTGCCTCTCGAAGTCATTCTACTTTGTTCCACCTCTCTACATATCCAAACCACCTCAAAACCCCTCCTCAGCCCTCTGGATAATAGTCTTGGTAATCCCACCTCCTCCTAATTTCCCACTACGAATTCGCTGCGTTATATTCACACACACATTGATCTCAGACATAACATCTCCACTGCCTCCCGCCTTCTCCTTGTTCAACATTCACCACCTATGCTTCACACCCATACAAGAGTGTTGGTATAACTATACTCTCATACATTCCCTCTTTGCTTCCACGGACAAGGTTCTTTTTTCTCCACAGACTCCTAAGTGTACCTCTTCACTTTTACCTCATCAATTCTATGATTCACCTCATCCTTCATAGACCCATCTGCTGAAAATCCACTCCCAAATATCTGAACACATTCACCTCCTCCATACTCTCTCCCTCTAATCTGATATCCAATCTTCTGTTATCTAATTTTTTGTTATCCTCATCACCTTACTCTTTCCTATATTCCTTTCAATTTCCTCTTTACATACCCTACCAAACTCATCCACCAACCTCACTTCTTTTCAGAATCCACAAAAGCACAGTGTCATCAGCAAAGAGCAACTGTGACAACTCCCACTTTGTGTTAGATTCTTTATCTTTAACCCGACACCTCTTGCCAACACCCAGCATTCCTTTACAACT
>WNWK01026395.1:0-27424 GCA_009830355.1 Cherax destructor | reverse complement strand
GGGTGGAGGTTATGCCGCTTTATGATTTGGTGGCAGATTTGGAGTAATTTTTGACAGATACGCATAGGGCCGCGTGTGAGGGAAGTGGTATATAAATTTTTACATGGGAGTCTGCCATCAAAGGCTGTGTTGTATAATAGAAGGTTGATGGAGCATCCATACTGTGGTAAGTGTGGTTTGAAGACACGATTTAACATGCTGTTTATTTTTGTGGTGAGCATTTGGGTGATGAGGAATGGTTTTATCGTGTATTACGGTGGGTGGGGGTGGTTTGTCGGTTTTGCCGACAATTAGTTTAGAGGTGGGGAGTGGATTGGCAGGTACAGAACGCGGTGCTGTATTTGATCGTGGATTTTGTATATATATATATATCTGGTCAATGAGGGACGTCGTGGGGCGGAGGAACGTTAACGGGCGCTTGCGGCAGTTTCCTATAGGTCTAAGTGTCGAAATAAAGTAATTTTCAGGGGCATCTGGGAGAGGGATTTTTCGGAGGGGTACCGGTCTCTTACCATTAGGGTGTTGGGGAATTTGTAACGTAAGGGGCATCGGACGGCTGGTCTTCCGGGGGGAAGGGAGGAGGGGTCGGAGTGTGCCGCTTTGTGACTGAGAGGTTGAGTTTTTTTTTTTACATTTTATTAGTTTCCAATAAATATACATTTATAATTCATAAACATGCAAAATACATGTTGCATATAATACAACAGCAATTCTTTGGTTAAACAGTGAAAATATCGAAAATATCAGAAAACTATGCCCTAAAACCCTTACCTCTACCACCAGTGAACTCTTGTCCCCTTTCCCCTAATAAATAAATAAATACAGAGTCCACAAAACATAAACCCAAATAATGAAATACAGTCCACCATAACATATTTTCTATTCCTAAGGATATACAGTGAATACTCATTGACGACTGCAAATAAATTTTACAGTGCACAAAATAAAATTACATTTTACAGTTCGAAACGTTCAATAATTACATGCTACAAATTGTGCAATAGCAATTTCCTTTAATAAGCTATGCATATATCAGTAAAACATACCCCTAACCATTTATCTACAAATAGTGAACTCTTGTCCCCTTCCCTCTTATGCTTGATACAGAGTCCACAAAAAAACCCAAATAATGCAATACCAAGTTCACAATAATATTAGCTCTAGTTCTAATGCTATGCTGTTAACTGCAAATAAAATGTACAGTGTGCACATTTTAACAAATAACAAACCCAAAGAATGATACATAGTTCACAATAACCGTGACTAGTCCTAATACTATGCAGTGAATACTGCAAATATAATGTACAGTGTGCACAGATAACAAAAACCAAACCCAAATAATGATACATAGTCCACAATAACAGTGACTAGTCCTAATACTATGCAGTGAATACTGCAAATAATATTTACCGTGCGCACAAAATAATCCTACCACACAAGGTTTCCAGTCTCCTTAACTCCACGGGGACTACGCCCTTGTTTCAGTACCATCTCTGTACTAATTATAGTCCAAGACATTCATACCACTCTCACCAAACCTAACCACACCATGCCCCCGGCACCAGAGGATCGCCAAACCCTACAAAACCCCTTACTCCCCCTCCCCCTTGCAAAACCCCAACCTCACATTCACTCCACCACACACACATCCACTTCCAACACACTAATAATCTAGACAGTCACCGGTCCCCCAACTGTGATGTCATCCGTCCCCCGTCCTCTAATGGCTTAACCCCCTATCTACCTATCTACGTATGCCTCTCCACCACACCTACCCAATGCTCCACCAGCGCCTCTGTCAAGCCCTTTCATTACCATATCTGTCTCCCAATAAACCCTGCACACTCAATTTCCTGTACCCCTCTGAAAAGCTCGAACCCCACTCCCTCCCATATATTAAACGATTCCTGCACATAGTGCGATATATACGTGCCGCCACAGCCCCATCCTTTCCTAACACTCATGTCCCTTAATTTCCACGACATGCACACGAAGTCCACCATACAGTACAGTAATCCCTTTTTATCAATATGTCTAACCCCTCCCAAATCCAAGTAAATAGCCCGTAACAAGGGATACCCCCCCCCCAAACCCCTTAACACCCCTCCCATCCACCTACGAACCCCATCCAGAGTTTCACAAAATATACTGCATGCAGAGCCGACTCCGTCAAGCCACACTTCTGACATTTCCCGTCTTTCGCCAATCCCATACGGAATAAATTCTCCCGTGACGCCACTGCCCCATGTAAAAACCGAAACATCAGCTCCCGGTCCCTCGCCGGCAACCTCAGATCCCTGAACCCCTTCCATATCCCCTTCCAGTCATATACTGGATAAACCGCCTCCCTTCCACCGTCTCCTCCCCAGCACCAAACCTCATTATAACTGCAACACTCAACCTTTGTGGCTCCCGTATAACCAACAAGCACCGCAGCCAATTTCTGCACTGCCCCAGTTCCCTCTCACCCCACCACTCCCCTACTTCCCGCAGCACCCCTTCCACCCCAGCCTCACCTCTCCCCCAACCCACCTCCTTACCACACAACGTTTCACATACATACACAACAATCTCCTTTCCAGCCATATTAAACCCAAACCTCCAGAAATTACCCTTTTCCTAACTATCTCCTTCCTGAGCCAATGTCTACCATGTGCCCAAATAAACTTAAATACCCTGCTCTCCAATTCTTTAACATCCCAACTAATAAAGGAAAAATGTTGGCAATATACCATATCTTACTATATATCATGTTATTAACCGCAATGACCCTCTGCCGCAACGTTAGCTCTCCGCTCTCCAACTATTCAACCGCTCCGTCGCACTTTTAACTACATTCCTCGAATTCACCTCTCTCGCCTCATCCCTGTCCCTCGTGTAAACAATACCACATATTTTCACCCTGTCCACAATTTTCCACCCATACCTGCTACCCAACCGCCCCCACCCAAGCGCCTACCTCCAACAATAGGGATTTAGCTCCATTGACCCTCATGCCAGTTGCACTACAGAAAGACTTTAAGTGTATTCCTATGTTAACCAGCCCCACCTCGTGACACACTAACACCGTCGTGTCATCTACATATCCCACCACATTTCTAATCCCCTTATCCCTCCCCCTAACCCCTTCCCATCCCCACGAATCTGTAAAACGGATCCTGTAAGCAAGCGAAAAGGATCTGCGACAGGGGACAACCCTGTCGCAGACCCCTTTCCATCCTAACCTCCCCTCCCAACCTACCATTTATTTGCACCCTCACACTTGCCCCTGCATATAACGCCCTAACCCAATCCAGCACTTCCAATCCAAACCCCTGCCTTTCCATTATTCCAAACATACTCTCACGCTCCACACTGTCATATGCTCCCTTCCAATCCAGTGCAAGTATTCCTCCCTCTTCTTCTCTATCTATGAAATCTTTAATACGTTCATGTCCCTCCCCCACACCCCTTCCCGGTATCCCCCCCTGTCCTTCCTCAATCACCCCCTATCACCCTTTTAATCTATTACCTAAAATTTTAGCATATATTTTATAATCCGTATTCATAAGGACTAAAGGTCTATAATTCTCTAATGTTTCCCCTTCCTTCCCTTCCTCACTAATACCATTACCCCCATACCCATGTCCCTCCCCATTGCACCTGTCCTTTTCATACCATTCATCACACCTACCATACAATCCTTTATAATGTCCCAATTCTCCTTATAAAATTCATTTGCCAAACCATCCATACCTGGAGCCTTGCCCTTACTTAATCCTTCCACTGCCTCCCACACCTCCCTCTCACTAATCATGCCCTCCAATCCCTCCCGATCTTCCCTACTCAACCTCTCCCTAATCTTTCCCAATAAAATGCTCCTTTCCTCCATCCCCACCCCCCCACTGCTCATGTGCCTTGCAAACCACTTATCAGCATACACGTTCATTCCTTCCGTGGAATTTATTCTCATACCCTTCACATAATTCCCCATGTTTTCATCCACTTCCAGATACTCCAATGACATTCTATCCCGTCTCTGTTTACACTTCCCCAAAACATATTGTGAGGGTCTATCCCCCCACAACACATCATCCATTCCGGCAAGGTTTTGGGGATTGCTGTAAATTCGAGGTTATGTAAAAGGTTGTTTGTTCCTTTGGATTCCCTGCCAGATGTGTGGTGAGTTGCTGGGTTATGGTACAGTGCTTGTGGTGGGTTGCTGGGTTATGGTACAGTGCTTGTGGTGGGTTGCTGGGTTATGGTACAGTGCTTGTGATGGGCTGCTGGGTTATGGTACAGTGCTTGTGGTGGGTTGCTGGGTTATGGTTCAGTGCTTGTGATGGGTTGCTGGGTTATGGTACAGTGCGTGTGGTGGGTTGCTGGGTTATGGTACAGTGCTTGTGGTGGGTTGCTGGGTTATGGTACACTGCTTGTGATGTGTGTCCGTGTAAACTGCACACTATGTTTTTTTCGTGTAATGGGTATGTGCCAATATACTGGTGTGTGGTGGATCGAGGTGAAATGAGGTGTGTTATGAGTGGTATGTGTGGATGGGTCGGAAGTGGAAGGGGAATATGGAGGCTTAATAATGTTTTATGTATATGATTGTTTTCGGCTACAGAATTTGAGTTCTGTATTATATTCTCAGGGATCATGTTTATAGTATATGCTATGCGACGATCTCCCATGATTAATATGTGCTGTTGTAAATATGCTTGGCCATGTGACATGTGGATTTTGGTATGTTTTGGTCATGAGGGGTACGGGCAGTGGGGCTTTGGGGGTTGGGGGGCCATGTGCATGAACCACTTTTGTTTAGTCATGTGAAAGATGTTTATTGTGAAAGAAGCCGTTCATCATTATCAATGTTAACCTTGTATAGTGTTTTAAATAAACTATAATAAAAATGACTGTTTAATGTTGTGTAGTACTTGTGTATTGTTTACTGGTTCTATGTATATAAATGGAAGGATTTTCTAAACACACCATGTAAAAAAAATTTCAGTATTGTGAGAGGGTTTTCTGTGTAATTTGTTCTTTCTGATGCAGTAACAAATTTTGATGTTACAAATATTATGGGTTGTGAGGGAACACTATTTAGGGTCGTAAATTCTACCACTGTGAAAGGTTGGAGTTCATGTCTTGTGGTCATGTGTATAAATTATAATTTTGTTAAATGTATAGTTTTGTGTCTCGCCTAAGGCGATCTTTTTAACTTTTATTGTATGTGATGCTAAGTTTTTTAAATAAAATATAAAAAAAAAACTAATATTCCACTAAACACATGCACTGGAGTTGCGAATTTATTTCATTCAGTAATAATGTTAAAATAGAATGAGTATACTATCACACTGGGGCTACTTTATATATTAGTCGTGACAGGACGTGGGTGAACTAAAACGATTATATAATGTTCAGTAAATCTTGGATCTAACAGCAAGTAACAAAGAAACACTGTGATAGATAAGGGCCAACTACACATGAAAATCTGTATTTTTTTTAAATGAGAATAAAATGGATTTTTATAAACTGCGGCAACATTTAAGCCCAAAACATATTTAGAACCTGAGTTCAGGCCATGCGGGCTGGTTCTGACACAAAGTCAACTGTAGTGGAAATATTGGGTGTCCAGTTGAACGAGTTGAACAGTTCATGGATGAAGGTCGCACTATATAAAGCCCTTCATGTCAAACAAGAGATGGCCAGTGGCAGCAAAATACTCTATGCTGTAATAAAGGCTACAATATTTGAAGTTTTTAATACATTTATTAATACATCAGTGAACACTGAGGATAACAACTAGAATATAGTTTCTAGTGTACAGCAATGCCGTGTTTCAACCAGTGTTCCTATAACTGTTACTTGTTATGGGGCCGCACACAGTAAATTGTTTGATGAAAAATGAACGTAGAACAGAGAGAGGAAGTCAGTGAGATCAGGGCTCAGTGCACAGCTTCAAGACTGGGATATCAGAGGGAAACACTGGAAACTAGACCTATGTGTTTCCAAACAGTGCATTTGGGTTGTCAATATATAGTGAGTGGTGGTTGACCCATATACACTGAGAAAGTTTGGTTGTCAATTATATTGTGTCTGCAGAGTGACATACGCAAATAGTGAAAGTAAATACCTTGAAAACTGCATTGCAAGAAAAGTTCAGAGAGAGGAATAGAGGTGTCTACAATTAGACTGAACCATGGTAATATAGTAAGTGATAAGGATATTGAGTCTCCAACAGTGATCTTAAATTATTGAGTATAACAACAATACTGCAAACGATTCACAGTGCACAGTGTCTGGTAGATGGTGTAATATATGAGTGTAATACAAGGTGTAACATTACTAGTTAGTTATTGCCAGAAGTTGGCTGATAGATAAGTGGAAGCTAAACAAGCAGATGAGAATAAATAACACTAGAATTAGCAGGACAATTAATATAATACGAGTGATCAGTTAATGTGAGTCTGAGAGGTAAAGAGTAAACATACTTAAAAGACTAGAAGGACATAGTATTTGTTCCATCCTTTGAATATAGATTTAAAGATTAAAAGAAAATAGGATAAGTCAGCGATCTGATTTAAAGTTACTGAATGGGTAACCTAAAATCACCCCTACCCACACCACCTTTGCCACGGCCATCACCATCACCAATAGTTGAACCGGTGGCCGAGGATAGTACAAGGTAAAAGTAACGGAGAAATTACAGTGAAAATGACCAGAAATAACATCTGTGGTATATGTTTGAGAAACCTGGGAAGAAACGTAAGGGGCATTGATTGTAGAATATGTGTAACAAAATTTCATTTTTCATATACAGAGCGTAAATCAGTCATGAGAAATGACCTCAAACAGGAAAGATGTTTCTGGATGTGTCCCAGAGAGATGGAAAGCTGGTCAGGCACAACAGAAGTATTCAAACTCGAAAACCAATAAAATGTCAAAGACTGAGCTGCGGGGTGTTGACCCTCAGGTTGGTAGATGTGTATAAAAGTGCGGAAAAAGGTAGAGAACAAGGAGTGTGGAAAATAAAGGTAGGGACCAAGGAGCTGAAATAAGGAAAGAGACAGTCACTCGGGACAAGACAGATATTGAACAAAAGGAAAGGGAGGATGAGACGGCTATATCAGGAAAACAAGAAATGGAGCAACAGGGAGACATATGCTCAGAGGAAAGAAAACAAGAGAATCTAGATCACTTAGCAGAAAGTCAAATTCTGTAAGTAAGTTTATTCAGGTATAGACAAATACAGTTACATAGATTATTATACATAGCAGCTTATGTATATAGAACCTAGGATAACCCAAAATAGTCAGACAGGGTGACTTATTTCCATTGGGGAGTCAGAACACCTGTAGATATTATGCTAAAGGGATATGCGTATATGGGGAAAATGCTGGTATAAACACACCAGAAAATGCAAATATGAATAAAAGGGAAACGTCGCTTTGAAAAGGAATTCAGGTTCTTCCATTCGGAGATGTGCAAAGCTTCAGTGCAGACCACCACGTGCAAGGTAGGTAGGACACGAGGTAGGACACGAGGTAGGACACGAGGTAGGACACGAGGTAGGACATCACTAGTGGTACTAACAAAACACACCAAACTAAAACATCCCGAATGGTAAATCCTGCTTCATTTTTGCAAACATTCAGGATTTGAAATAAAAAAAAAAACACGACAAAGTTAGTTATATGTGTGGGCTTCTCTCAGAAGCGAATGTTTTGAGTATTTACAGAATACACATGCTATGGATATTTTTGAAGGTGAGATAACGATAAAAAAAAAACTATAACATGTATAGACGTGACAGAATTAATAGGTCACAGGGAGGTGTGAGACTATATGAAAGACACTTTTGTTGCTTGAAATTGCCGAATTCATCGAATGAAACAGCACAACAAATTCTAGATATTGAAAATAGGAATCTGCTAATTATCCTAACATATAAACCACCGTCAGCAAAGGCCGAGGGATTGCTAGATCAGACTACAAAGATAGATAGCTGCCTCGAAAAGCTGGAAAAATCCCACAACAAATATTATCCTCCTTTTAGATTTCACTCTTGCAAATGTAAAATGGGAGATGACTCAGCACAAAGTTATACCAGAAATAGTTCCTGGAAACACCCTGGTTCAACAGGTACATAGCAGGAAAATAATGAGACTTTGTGAAAAGTCCGCATTGAACCAACTGATAACTGATCCACTAGAAATGAAAATTCAATGGATTTGATATTCACGGGACAACGAGAACTAATCAGAAGCATAACAATCACAAAAAACAATATACTCTGACCACAACATCATAGAAGTACAGAGTTTAAACTCAGGATTAGGGAACTTGAGTACTGATGTTTGAGAAGGGATAAACTACGGTACGGGTAGGAATCGAACCCGCGGCAGGTGAGTCGTAGAAACTCCAGCCAGGGGTGAGCTACTGGGCCAGCTGGGTATTTGCTTACGCACTGGGACAAAGTTAAATAAGAACTATCAGACATATCCTGGGAAACAGTTATAGCACCCTAAATCCTGCCCAGTGTCTGAGAAGCTGAATACAGAAACATAAAAGGTCTGTATTAAATATATATATGTACCAATGAGGAAAATAGAAGATCAGATATAGAAAGAGAGCTTTTGAGATGTCACGAAAGAAGAAAACGCGTTACCAAATTCCTTAAAAATATAATTATGTCACAACGAAGGAAAGACAGTCTTAGACGAAAGATCACCTGTAGAATTAGAACCTTAAAGAGAAGAAGACTCATATACTTACGATGAAGAGGAAATGAGCGAAATTCTATAAGAACTGAATGAGTCGATGTTCTGTAAGCCACTAAATGACTGCACGGTAGAGAATGCAGAAACTTTTTCCTACCTTCGGAAGGCCGCGCAGACCAACTAACTGACGTTAGTACTAATCCCATAAATTCGAAAAAATAATTGAAAACACCCATTCACTCAGCACCTGACTAGATTCATGGAATTACTTATTTATATAAAAAAAGTAACACTATCACGAGCCCTTAGTATTCTCTGGAGAGAGAGCCTGGATTTTAAAGAGTGTAAACATAGCTCATTTGCATAAGGGAGGTAGAACACAACCTAAAAATTAGAGACCAGTATTATTATTACAATCAAAGCCGCTAAACCCACAAGAGTCATACATCGCTGCAGGCAGGGTGTACTTTCTTGATCAGAAAATTGCGAGGGAGAAGATAACAAAGGTATATCTAGAAAAGACTGTGAGGAGTGCGAAAGGAAGTACCATCAAAGTTTGTGTAATAAATATGTTGCTCTCAAAAGTCAAAAGGAAGTCTGCATCAGAGGTGGGGCGGTCAGCGAGGAGGTCAGCGAGGAGGTCAGCGGTAAGGGTGTTAGAGCGGTGTCGACGATGGAGATACATTGTGTGTCCGCTGGTAAACATGACAGACCAACAGAATATGGCAAACTGAAATTGGAGCCAGATAATTCTCTCAGAGTGGAACTGGGCGCATCTCCATGAGATATCCATGAGATATCCATGAGATATCCATGAATATCCATGAGATATCCATGAGATATCCATGAGATATCCATGAGATATCCATGAGATATCCATGAGATATCCATGAGATATTCATGATCGATGATAAGAAGGCCAGAAACCTAAACCCGCTTGATAGACCATAATTTGTTATGAATCAAATCAGACCAACGTTGTTGCCAATGGTTGGGAAGGTGACTAGTGATTACAGCAAAATAATCTGAGAATGAAATACCCCTAAATGGAACGCGAAGGTCAAGTACAGCTGACCGGTCACCCAGGTCTGCTTGCTCATCGCCTTGAACATCTGCATGACCAGGGACACAGCAGACACGATGTCTTTGTTTCTGCTAGAGATGCAGCGCAACCAAATTGGATACGAAGAACTAAGGGATGAACGAATTAAATTTTTTGATAGCCTGCAAAGCACTAAAGGTGTTGAGGTAGCATGGATGCAATACGGATAGTAGCAATGAGAACTGCATACAACCCGCTGAAAAATGTTAGCTGAGTCTAATAAATGACCTCGCACAACAGTGTCCGGAAACACTGCTGCAAACCTAACACCATCAGAGGATTTAGAACCATCATTGTAAAGACAACGGCATGAGAATGAGACCTGAAGTGGTTAATAAAGAAGAAACGATAGGCAACTGTAGGTATCTGAGCTTGCACAACAGTGGGAAGAACAGACTTGAACTGTCGGAACCTCCCAAAGTGGAAGAGAAAAGGTAGATGGCAGATGAACAAGGGCGGCGATCAAATAATGAACTGTTTCTAACGTCTATTACCATCCCATGTACGAGGATCGTGAAGGTCGAGAGCGGACAAAATATTGGAGACAATGGGCATCACGGCGATCATGTAAAGAAGGAACATTCGCCTCTGCATATAGACGCTCGACAGGAAGGAGCGAAAAACACATAGACACAAAGTAAACCCTGATGGTTATCGGGGTCAAGTTTAGAAAGAATTGCTGGATAGGCAGCCTGCACAGCTTGCCGACATCGTCCATATCACCAGCCAAGTCCTGATCTCTCCTGCTCTATCCCCCGGTCGCCTCAGCTGCTGGTTAAGCCCTGGCTCTATCTCTACGACTAAGAACACTCCTCTTCAGTGCTACTCACGTCTGTCCCGTCTTCCCCGCTCATCCCATTGGGATCTTACCCGAACTCGTTCGTTCGTTCGTTCGTCCTTTTGTTAGTGTGACTTTGTAAATGGTCCAAGTCGGACCGAAACGTCGTCGTAAGCTCCTCTTTTATATGTGCGGGTTTTGGGTTTTTGTTTCCCGTCACGATATTGGCCTTTTTTTTCCATGCCACATATAAACTAAATAATGTAGATATTAGTATTACTGATTGGAAAAGGATTTAATTCTGGTTAGAGTAATCTAAAACCAAGACAACAGTGGAAGTGTTCCAATAAAGCGAACAGAATCCTTTTTATCAAGAACCAAAATAATAGAAGTCCTCAGGTTGTTCTTAAATTATATATCTTTGGTTGGGCCTCATTTAGATTATGCTGCACAGTTCGGGTTCACCGTATTACAGAATGGATATAAATCCTGGAAAACTACAGGAATGACAAAGTTGATCCCATGTATCAGAATCTGCACTTTTTAAAAAGGCGTAGAATTGGGGGATTTGATTGGGGTTTATAAATGGAAAGCGTAATTAAAAAGGGGGGAGTAAATAACTGCAAAAAATACTAGGAAAGAGGACTCGCAGAAATTTTTTAAGTTAAAAAAAAAATCAGATTCAGGAAGGATATAGGAAAACACTGGTTTGGAATGGAGTTGTGGATGAGTGGAACAAAACCCCAGTATCGTCAAAACAAATCGTTGTAAATTTTTAAAAAAATAGGTTAGATAAATACATGAGTGGGTGGGGGGGGTGTGAGTTGGACCTGATAGCTTGTGCTGATGGGTCTGATGCTGTGCTTCTTCCTTGAGTGGATGTGACCGCCCGACTAGGCTTGGGCCGGGGGGGTGACTTGGTCCTGCATGGTCATAGGCCTGCTGCAGTGTTCCTTTTTTTTATGTTTTTATGACTGCCCTAGAAGTTTTGGGAAAGTGAAAATTTAGTTGGATGTGGGGAGGGTGTCTTACTTATTTGGCGGATGCGGATGCTCTTTACGTAAATGGATGCGGATGAAAGAAAGTGGGATGTTCCGTGGATGCGGATATCCGATACATTCAGACTGCTCTCTGTAGCCCCCCTCCCCCCCCCGACCAACTTTTCCCGGGGGAGTCCGAGTCGTCCACCTCAGTCTCTCTCTCTCTCTCTCTCTCTCTCTCTCTCTCTCTCTCTCTCTCTCTCTCTCTCTCTCTCTCTCTCTCTTCTCTCTCTCTCTCTCTCTCTCCTCTCTCTCTCTCTCTCTCTCTCTCTCTCTCTCTCTCTCTCTCTCTCTCTCTCTCTCTCTCTCTCTCTCATTTCTTTTACTCCTCATTGCATGTTCATTTTCATCTTCCATACAAAACCTTAAGAGATGTTAAAATCTTTACTCTTTGTTACCATATCATTTATTTTATTATATCCTCCATTCAATACCACATAGTGGCATTTTGAAAGGGAATCTGTTTTACATTCTATAAAATGTAAAACCGATTCCTAGAAACCCAAAATTATTCCATTTTCCCATTAATATTGCTTTAGTAAATAATAATCAAATAAATTTCATATCGTTATTACATTATATATTCACATATAGCCACTAATTTGATCACAAAATCGTCCAATTTATTTACTGATAACATTTGATTTATATTACCTGGAGACCTGGATAGGGTTACAGGGGTTAACGCCCCGCGGCTATGCCTGAGACCATGCCTAGTGGTGGAAGGGGCTGATCAACCAGGCTGTTACTGCTGGCCGCACGCAGACTGACATACGAACCACAGCCCGGTTGGTCAGGTGCTGACTTTAGGTGCCTGTCCTGCATATACCTGGAGAGGGTTCCGGGGTCGCCCCGCGGCCCGGTCTGTGACCAGGCCTCATGGTGCATCAGGGTCTGATCAATACTTCTTTCATGAACGTCGGTATTTACACCATATTTGCTTTAAACATCATGTACAAAATTTCACTACACCCATTATGGTTCTCAAAAACGACTAGATTAATTTATTTAAATATTACACCCGATGGATCAAAAAACCAGACAGGAAGGAAACAACGAAACATGGTACGTGACGAGGTGTCAGAATGGGTGCATGTGTGGGGGGGGTTTCCCCAAAGGGTCAGTCCTAGAGGGTGTTGTTTCTTTTTAACGTGAATGACATGAAGGAAGGGACTGGTCAGGGTACCCCTGATTGCAAAACCACGTGAATATAATGGGGAGAATAAAAAAGCGGAAAAAGTATCAAAAAAAGGCTACAAAGGGATCTGGACAGACTGAAAGTCGGGTTTTAACAAATGGCTCCAGGAGTTTAACTTCACCAGGTGCAAAGTTCCCAAAAGGGGTTTGGGGAGGACCAGAGATGACCAGAGACTGAGTACAGGACCGGGGTCATACTCAGGGCAAAAAACCTCAATAAAGGAGAAGAATCTAGGGGTAGTATCATACCGAGCATACCCCTGACGCGTATTTCAACCAATTGTGCAGCACCTGGGAATCTTTATTGTAGAAACGTTTCGCCCGGTCTGTCCAATAAAAAGAAGAACGATGGAAGATATTTTGAGTTTAAGGTAATCAGTCCCTCAGCCTGGAATCGGTGTGTTCAGTCCATAAACTTGGGGAATGCACATCATAGGGGGGGAAAAAAAAAGGGGCTTATATTCTGCAGTCAGGTGAGTTGAAGCAGGGGGGAGGCAGAGGCACCAGGGGAAAAAAAAAAATATTGTTGTAAGAAAGGCCCTTCTTCCTGCTTCAACTCACCGGACCAAAATTGTTTATTTCTCCGGGCAAATCGATTCCAAGCTAAACCCCCGGATTACCTTAAACTTCTCATCTCTCACCGTTCTTTTCTGTATTGGACTGAAAAAACCATTAACTGGCGAAATTTTTTCCCCAATATAGACCCCAAAGTACTACACAAGTGTCTCATTCGTCAACTTGGGGTTTCTAAACCATTTACATCACATACTGTATACTTATTTGCAATTATATATATATTTATGAATGTTATCCTGAATCCGTCATGACATAAAGTTTCGTCCCCACTCAGTACATTTGACTGTTTTTTTTTTAATAGCAATCCTCAGTCCCATGGCATGCATTACGTCATGAAATTCACTACATCGTGACATACACTGATTCGTTCTATATTGAATATTTCTCCAGCAATGTGACATTAAACCCTTGTGCTTATCCCACAACACTTAACGCTATATTCATTAGGCATCAAACAATCTGATGGATGATTGCCTAGTGGTCATATTACATTGGGGTTTTTATTTGTGTATAGGTCACTGTTTAGTGACAAAAATACACACTGCCCAGTCCCACAACCTTGAAATGAGGATTAACTCGCGACATAGTAAGGAAATTCTGCGATGCGCGTTCTGCTGACCACTTTTGGAAACCCTGTGAGTCTCTTAAAGTGTTGATAATTTTCCCAGGTCTGACTCACCTCTCCATGCTTCCACCACCAGGTACCAAGGGCGACTTTCATGTTCCAGCGCCCCCCAGCGTGGCCATATAGAGGAAAAATGCATGCTGCATACGGGCTCGCATCCGGCTTCGGAGGAGCTGGGGGAGATTCATAATCTTTGATATATTGTACCAATGTATTCATGTTCATGTTTCTTTTTTTCTGTCAATGTATTCTGTCTATTAATAAAGCACTTATATCATATATATAGAGGGGGTGGAAGAAGAAAATATTCAAAGAGCTCCCGGGGGGAACCTCGAGTTTTCCCCGAGGTACGTTTTTGTCTTCTCTGAGGATGAAGGTCCCCAGTAAAGGTTCTAGGGTGGGGACCTCCAAAAAAAATATATATATATATATATATATATATATATATATATATATATATATATATATATATATATATATATATATATATATATATATATATAGGTTAGGGAGCAGCAACCACCCAGGGAGGTCTACCGTCCCGCCAGGGGACTGTGAAACAGAAACCTGAAACTGTTTTACATGATGGTAGGATTGCTGGTGTCTTTTTCTGTCTCATAAACACGCTGGATAACAGGTATATCTAGCTACTTCTACCCCATGTAAAGGGTTTCACTACACAGGGATGCACATGCATATATATACATACACACATCTAGGTTTTTCTTCTTTTTCTTAATAGCTCTTGTTCTTCTTTATTTCCTCTATTGTCCATGGGAAAGTGGAAAAAAATTCTTCCTCCGTAAGCCATGCGTGTCGTATAAGGCGACTAAAATGCCGGGGGCAATGGGCTAAACCCCCTTTCCGTAAAAATTTTCTAAAAAAACGAATAAAAAAAGCTTTATAAAACTGGGATGTTTGAATGTGCGTGGACGTAGTGCGGATGATAAAAAAGAGATGATTGCTGATGTTATGAATGAAAAAAGTTGGATGTCCTGGCCCCAAGCGAAACAAAGGGTGAAGGGGGAGGCGAGTTTCAGTGGGGAGAAATAAATGGGATTAAGTCAGGAGTATCTGAGAGAGTTAGAGCTAAAAGGGAAAGGGGGAGCAATAATGTGAAGGACAAGTTATGGAAGGAAAAAGAGGGAAAATAAATGTGGTTTTTAAAGGGTTATGTGGATTTAAAAAAAGGGTCGGATGCGAAAAGTGGGGTTTTAATAAGCGTGTATGCACCAGAAGGGGAAAGGGGTAGGGGGGGGAGAGAGAGATTTTGGGAAAATGTTAAGCGAATGTATAGGAACCTTTGAACCAAGTGAAAGAATTTATTGGGGACCTAAATGCTAAAGTAGGAGAAACATGTAAAAAGAGGGGGTGGTAGGTAAGTTTGGGGTGCCAGGTGATAGGGGTTTAGTGATAGGTAATACCTATTTTAAGAAAAAGAGGATAAATAATATACAAAATATGATGTAAAGGGGGTAATGAATAGTTTGTTGGACTATGTATTGGTAGATAAAAGACTGTTGAAATAGACTTCAGGATGTACATTTTATAGAGGGGCCCAAATTATCAGATCACTTTTTAGTTATAGCTACAGTGGGGTAAAAGGTAGATGGGATACAAGGAAAATAGAAGCAGTAAGTAAGAAAAGAGATGAAGGTTTATAAACTAAAAAGAGGAGGCAGTTAGGGTAAGATATAAACAACTAATGGAGGATAGATGGGCTAGTGAGTGTAGGCAATGGGGTCGAAGATGTATGGAGGGAGGTTAAAGTGTAGTGTTAGAGTGTTTAGCAGAAGTTTGTGGTTACAGGAAAGTAGGTGGGGGGGGAAGAAGAGCAATAATGAAACGTATCTAAAATATATTTAGTTGGGTTAGGCTAAATTAAATTGCGCTTGTTGTAATAAGGTTAAGGTTTTGGTTTTCAAAGTTTCTCTTGGTACAAAATTATAAATTCTTACATTAACATAAATGAAAAAAATATATATTTAAACGTATAAGAAAATTTTATAAAAAACTTAATTTTAAAAGAGTTCTTGCTAATTGACCAGTTTTTCCTAATCGGCACGACAAAAATATATATATATATATATATATATATATATATATATATATATATATATATATATATATATATATATATATATATATATATATATATTCACACACACACACACACACACACACACACATAAGCACGCGCGTATTCGAATGCAACGTTGTGTGAAAATTTGGAAGCAATCGGTGAATAACTTTCGGAGGTTTGCGATTTTGAACAAACGAACATTTACATTTTGATTTATATAGATAAATATATATATGTCGTGCCGATTAGGTAAAACTGGTCAATTAGCAAGAACTCATCTAAAATTAAGTCCTTTCTAAAATTTTCTCTTATACGTTTAAAGATATATTTTTTCATTTATGTTAATGTAAGAATATAGTTTTTGTACCAAGAAGAAACTTTAAAAACCTACCTAACCTTATTACAACAAGCGCAATTTAATTTGCTTAACTAACTAAATATATTTTAAATACGTTAACATTAATTTAATAATAAACAAACACAATTAAATATATTTTTTTCGTTATGTTCAGAATGATTTTGGCGAAATTATTGCATACACAAATTTTCACTGGTCTTATATGGCAAGAAGAGCGTTCTATTAAAGCCAAAATCAAGTTTATAATCGCAATGACATATATATATATATATATATATATATGTCGTGCCATAGTAAAACTGGTAAATTTAGCAAGAACTCATCAAAAATTTAAAGTCCTTCTAAAATTTTCTCTTATAATTTTAAAAAGATATATTTTTTCAATTATGTTAATCTAAGAATTTATAATTTTGTACCAAGAGAAACTTTGAAAACCTACCTAACCTTATTACAACAAGCGCAATTTAATTTAGCCTAACCCAACTAAATATATTTTAGATACGTTAAAATTAATTTAATAATAAACAAACACAATGAAATATATTTTTTCGTTATGTTCAGAATGATTTTGAAAAATTATTGCATACACAAATTTTCACTTGTCTTATATGGCAAGGTGCAGTCTCTGGCCCCCTAGACTATACTCCGTCTGAGATCTTCTTTGCCCTTCCCCAACCTTCATGACTTTGCACTTGGTGGGGTTGAACCCCAGGAGCCAATTGCGGGACCAGGCTTGCAGCCTGTCCAGACCCCTTTTGTAGTTCTGCCTGGTCCTCGTCCGATTGAATTCTTCTCATCATGTGTGTGTGTGTGTGTGTGTGTGTGTGTGTATGCTTTAAATAACAAAAAAGTCACAATACCGTGACTAGAACAATACTCAAATAACCCGCACATGAAGAGAGGAGCTTACGACGACGTTTCTGTACGACTTGGACCATTTACAAAGTCACACTAACAAAAGAAGAGAGGGGGGGGTAATATATAGAGGCTAGCAGACAGGGGCAGGAACAAGAAAGTGGTGGAGGAGTAATAGTGGTAGTATTGTGGTAGTAGTAGGGGAGTCAGTCAATTCTAGGAAAGAGGAGCACTGCAAGGAGCCTTCCTACATTTCCAGTCTCTCTAATCTCAACAACTCTCTCCGTTCCTTAGACATCAAACTTACTTTCCCCCAGACTAACACTTTTCCCACTAATCTTGTTCATACCTCCCCCCCTCAAAGATGCTCCTGGTTTTTACTCTTTTTTTGTTCCTCCTGTCCTCTTCAGTATTTTTGGAGCTGGCCGATCTCTTTCTGACGACTTCGTGAGCAAAAAAGTAGTGTTGGGCATCTGACACTAATAATGTTTTTCTGTCATGTCAGAGATCCAGTCATCCTATTGTTTGGGTCTTCTGCAAAAACTGTCTACCCTACGCCCAACTTTCACAGTCACCGTCTGGTTGAACCCCCCTTATACACAACTTTCCTTGAATGAATCTTAGTCGTGGCTTGTCTCTGTAGATGCTTTCCTCCCCCATTACATTGTTAAATGCTCCAAACTTCAGAACACCTGACTTAACCTGATTTTTTTTCCCCTTCTCTCTTTTTCCGTTTTCCTCTTTCTTATTTCTCCTCGGGGTTTTTCTTTCTTTTCCCTTGTATTTGTCCTTCATTATTTTTTTTCCCCCCTCTCATTCTTGTCCTCACCCTATGTTTATAGCCCCTTTTGCAGTGCTCCTTTTTCCTAAATTGACTGACTCCACTACTACTACCACAAACTCCTCCACCACTTTCTTGTTCCCGCCCCCGTCTGCTGGCCTCTATATAGTCTCCCCCCTCTCTTCTTTTGATAGTGTGATTTTTAAATGGTCCCAATCGGGCCGAAATGTCGTAAGCTAATCTCTTCTATGTGCTGGTAATTTGTGTATATATCTTTATTTAAAAAAAAAAATACATTGACAAAGTACATTTACAAAAAAACAATAGGGAGTAAAACAACACAATAACAACTTAGAGCCCCTCTCGAAAACCCTCCAGTTCCCCCGGGGGTAGGCCCCATGAGAATACGCAGACATTTCCCCAGATCGCAACACTGAGTCTCTGAAAAGAAAGATGGCCGCCCTGTGGTCCTTGGTTTCTATGATGAGTTTTTCCCCCTCTTTGAGGAAAATTAAGCACACTTGCCCCCCCGCTCCCCGGATCTCCGACCCGGGATGAAGTTATAGCCAGGGGGAAAGGGCCCTTTATATTTGCGGATCTTCTGGGTTCCCCGTGGCTGGGCCCCCCATTCAGCTATGGGTATGGGTGGTGTCTGCCAATGTGGCAGCACGGTGTTGTCCCTAATCTGCTTTCCCTCCTTCAGGGTAGCATAGTGGCTCCATCAGGAAGCTTTTTACTTGTCAGACCTCTGCACTTGGGGTTCCCGTTGGGGTGGGCCGGCGTTTGGAGGCTTCTCTTTTGATAGTTCACCTCCCCATGTCTGGCATACTTCCCTTTTGATGGACACACGAGACCTTTAAGTCGAATTGATCAGCCTGCCCACCGAAAAACACTTATTTTGGTGAGGATGGGGCGGCTAAACGAATAGCAAACCTCCCAATGGCCTGTGAGTCGAGTCGAGTGCCCAGGGAGAAATTGGGAACAGTTAGAGGAAATTCTGGGTAGTGCCTTCACCGCTAGGAACGAGTTTTGTCCTTTACGGGGTTGGTGACTTGTTTTGGGAATTTTTTCCATGATTGGTTTGCCCCAGTGGGACTTTTTGTGCTTTTTTGGAGGAGCTGGCTCTGGGGGAGTCTGAAAGGGTGTCCCAACATTGCTGCTTCAGTGAACCGGGGGTCTTCAACCCCCTACCGCGTCTCTCAAGCTTCGGGGACGATCTTCTTGCTAATCCACGGGAAGCCAAACATGAAGAAAAAAAAGCATGAAAAGCTTCCTGCGTTGTTTGCGCACTATACCTCCCAGTCGCACTGGGGGGGTTTCCCCGGCCCATTGCCGATCCTCTAGTAAGATTCAGCTTTCTTAAAAGGGTTTATCTCAGGTGTGCGTCATACTCGCAAAAGTTGGGTTGTCAAAAAAGGGGGCGCACCTCAAGAAGTAAGGTTCTTGACATAGTAAAACACTTTGTGGGAGATACAGGGCATCATGGGCATCAAGATCATTTTTTCTCTCCTCCATTCTCCTCAGGTCATTCAATTTTTCCTTGAGGACCGTGTCGACCGGTGACCCAAGGGGCTCCCGGGGGTTTTGGACGGTGGTAGTAGATTCCGGGGGGATTGTTCGCACAGCATTGATTATTTCCCGGTTCGTTGTGATGATTTCACACTTGGAGGGGTTGAGGATGGTCCCCAAATCTTCTCCCTGTGGTTTCACGAGTTGTAGGCCTTTGCAAGGACTCTTCGTACCTGCCAGAGTCCATCATCCCGGTACCAGATGTTGAGCTCCTGCGTGGGCTTCTGAACTAGAAGCGGTGTGGAACGGTATACTGGTGGGCGTGACTTGATGAAGTTCCATCCGAGACAGGCAAGATGGTTGATCATCTGTGAAGCCCCAAGATGATCAACCTTGAACAGATGATCAACCAAAGGTTTAAACACTGTAGTGTTCAAAAAAATAAAAGGTTTATGTTTCGGATCTGTGCAGTTTCGCTCCCCGTCTTGTCTCGCGGGTTCCAGTGACCCAATTTAAACCCAAAATAAAAAAAAACCAGGAAGTTCCAACCGGGACCAGTAGTCACCCGAAGACCTTAAAAAGAAATGGTGGGATAATGATTACGTTAAAATATCAACTCAGGTGGGGTTTAAAATTTAAATTTAAAAAACCAACATACAATTACAATAAATAAAGTGGTACTCATTCTTAAAGACTTGATGGGAGCAGAAAGCCAAGTAACGGGAGGAGAAAGGGGTGGGGGGGGTAGGGTAACGTTGAAAAACCCCTTTGCTAACAAGCATTAACATATTATACAAAACCCTCACCACTCATTCTGCTTCCACTCTTATCAACGAACTTTACCCCCACATGTTCCAGCCTTCTTGTTGTTGCAACATTCACTACCTATGCTTCACATCCAAAGAGCAATGGTACCCCTAAAATCTCATACATTCTCCTCTTTTCTTCCATGAATAACGTTCTTTGTCTCCCGACTCTTCAGTGCTCTACTTACCTTTTTCCCCCCTCAATTTACAATTCTAATTCCATCACAAATATCTGAACACACTCACTTCGTCCATTCTCCCTCTCTTTTGATATCCCAAACTTATATTTTCCCTTTTTTTTTTATCCTCATCAACTTGCTCTTTTCCCATGTTCACTTTCAATTTCCCTTTTTACCCCCCAAAAAATTCGTCCACTAACTTCTGCAACTTTTCTTCAGAATCTCCCAAAAGCAAGTGTCATCGGCAAAAAGCAACTGTGATAACTCTCACTTTGTGTTAGATTCTTTATCTCTCCCTTTTCCCCACCACCCGACATTCCTCCTCTTATAACCCCATAAAAAAACATTTTAAAACAACCATTGCATCAGGGTCACTGTCAAAGGGTCTATTTTTACGGGGAATAATCTCTCTCTCTTACATACTAAAACCTGATTCTAAACTGTTTTTAGTAACCTACTATCTATTCAATACATTTAAAAACATCTGCCACATTGCGCTCCTGCCCATTGAATAGCTTGTGACAATATACTGTACTATCAAGTTTTTTTTTGTTTGCCTCTTATACTGCATCCCTTTGCCATTACTTTTTTGGCATCCACAAAGCATAGCAGTTTTTTGGGTGGTGCTATTGTCTCAGCAGCTGTAATACTAACTGTCTCGCAAGGTTATTGTTTTTTAGTTTATATTGCCCGAACATAATATAGGGGAACTTTTAATTTTTCTCCCAAAGTTTTTTGAAATATAGTTTCTGTATAGTGAACTTTTGCCATTTCATAATTTTAATAGTTAATAAAAGAAAAAAAATAGTAATAAATTAATAAATAAATAAATGTTTGATATCGCAATGCTAAAATTAAAAAAAAATTATTCTTAAGATTGTCGTTTTCCAATCAAACTTTTGTTTTAAGTAAAAAAAACAAGTATTATTAAAACCCCAATGTTTCACTTATTTGAAAAATATGTTGATCTGTAAATATCCCTTAGTTCGGTTTATTTCTACGACACAAAAAGTATTTACGACTGTGTCCTGCTGCTGTCACAAGCTGCATGACGAAGGACTCTGAAAATATTTCTCTGTTTTATATTTTGTAACAGGTGACAAACGTATATTTTGACGTATTATCTGATACGAAGAAATAAGTTTTTTCCAGTGAGCAGGTGTTGCAAGAAGTGTGGTACGTGTGCATGAATACTGTGAGGGTTACATATTTTTTTCCTAATTGTGAGATATAAATGCTGATTGGGGCATTTTATGAAGGTGAATGGTGATCTGATGCTTATAATTCAATGGTTCACACTAAGGGCCCCGATCTTCCCCTTTTCCCTCAAAATTTACTTGAGGACTTTGATGTGAATTTTTTGTCTACTTTCTTGATATATTTCCACTGAATTTTAAGATCCTAAGGTCTAAATGTGACCTATACATAATACGGGGGGATTGTAGATAAAATGTAGCAGTGTCCACCACTGTTCTTTGGGAGTGTGCGTTTTTAAAGGGGAACCCCCATGTTTAATGACTCGAATTTATGGCAAACACTGCCGGTGCATGTGTTGGGGAAAGCTTGTCAATTTTTTTTTGTATCTTCAAGAGCATAGTAACGATGGTGTTGTGTCTTTAGTGTTTACTACATAACATAAAAATCCTATGACATATCCGCATGCCTCAGAGGGATCGAACTCCCGGCCTCTGGACTAGACCAGCGCTCTAGCCAGGCTATGGGGCGCTGTTTCACCTGTGTAGTAATACTTAACAAAGTTGGGAAAAATGGACTCGAAACAACTATTTAGACATGTATTACGCTATGTATCGATCCCCAGAAGATTTATCAAGCTAAGTCACTAGTTGAGCCCCCCGAGTCATTCATAGATCTTAGTCCCGCACCATTGAGTCTCATTGAAAGCGTCACTAATTACGGGGCTAAAAACCCCCCCTCATACCTTCTCTTAGGACTGATACAATGTTTATTGACAACCTTGTTTTTGTGCTTCTCTTAAAACCCAATCTAAGACTTAAAGCAGGAGGGGGGTTACTAACGTTCCTGTGGTTCATCTTCATATGCCTAGGGGAGGCAGGCACGTACTACCTAGTTGTACCCCACCTAGTTGTGGTTGCGGGGGTCGAGACATGGCTCCTGGCCCCGCCTCTTCCCCGGCCGCTACTGGTCACTCTCCCTGCGCCATGATTTATCATACCTCTTTTTAAAAGCTGTTTTGGGGAACCTGCCCCACACATCGCTTCCCAAGCTTTTCCCAAATTTCCCGACTACTCTGTGACGAAGAAATATTTTAACACCCCTGTGATTCATCTGAGCCTTAAACCCAACTGTGCCCTTTTTTGTTGCTGTGTCCCATCTCTGGAACTTTCCCCTTCTCTTAACCTTTTAATTCCCCCCAGTATTTTATATGTCGTTATCATGTCCCCCCATCTCCCCCTGTCCCCCAGGTGTCGGGGTCGTTTTCCCCTTAACCTCCCTCGAGGACATCCCCCTTAGCCCCGGGGACTAGTCTTGTTGAAAATTTTTTACTTTCTCTAGTTTTTTTTACGTGTTTGGGATAAATGTGGGTTCCAAACTGGTCCCATACTCCAGTAGGGGCCCTTAACGTAAAAGTGTATGGGGTCCTGAACGATTCTTTATTAAGATGTCGGAATGCTGTTTTTATTTTTTTTTTTCTAGGCGCCCGTATGCTGCAGCAGTTTTTTGGGTTGATTTGCCTCAGGAGATGTGCCTGGTGTTATACTCACCCCCAAGTTTTTTTCCCTTTTGATTGAAGTTTGTAGTCTCGGGGCCCCTAGACTGACCCCGGGTCTGCGGTCTTTTTTGCCCTTCCCCAATCTTCATGACTTTGCATTTTTGGGGTTGAACCCCAGGACCCAATTGGGGACCAGGCTTGCAGCCTACCCGGAACCCCTTTGGGTAGTTCGCCTGGCCCTTTCCTTGATTGAATTCTTCTAAACCCTTTCCCATCATCTGCAAACAGGGACATTTCGGAGTCTATTCCTTCCGTCGTCGTTCACAAACAAGAAACAGCACCGGTCCTAAGACTGACCCCTGTGGCACCCCCCCTGTCCCCGGGCCCACTGACACCCCGCCACGAACCATGACTCGCTCCCGTCTTCCTGACAGGTTTTCCCCTGATCCATTGTGGTGCCTTCCTTTATCTCTGCCTGGTCCTCCAGCTTCTGCACTAATCTTTTGTGTGGGACTGTGTAAAACGCCTTCTTACAGCCCAAGAATATGCAATCTACCCACCCCTCTCCCCTTGTCTTATTTGCTGCCCACCCCAAGAACTCCAGTAGGTTTGTGACACAGGATTTCCCCGTCCCGGGAAACCGTTTTGGGCCCTTTCGTTGATAGGCTCTTTCCCTTTCTAGGTGCCCACTACTCTTCTTCTGATAATCTTCCCATGACCGCATACTATACATGAAAAAGTGACACTGGTCTGTAGTTTATCCCAGATTTTTGCCCCCCTTTTTTAAAAATTGGAACTACATTTGCTGTCTTCCATCCCTTGGGTTTTGCCCTGTTTCGATAGACGTGTTGAAGATTGTTGTTAGGGGTACACATAGCTCCTCTGCCCCCTCCTCAGGACCCATGGAGAAATGTTGTCCGGCCCCATCCCCTTTTTGAGGTTTTCACCCTCCCCCCAGAGTCTCTTACTTCCTCCTCAGTTGTGTGTATTTTCCGCCCTGGTGGTGTACCCCCCTTCCTCCGTTCTGGGGGCCCTTCTATTTCCTCGGAACACCCCCTTTGAATCTCATGTTGAGCTCCTCAAAACCCCTTCGTGGTTTTTCTTGTGACCTCCCCTTTTCCCTTTCCTTCCTCAGCCTGATCCCCTGATCCTTGACTGTTGGTTCCCCCTGAGGGGCTGTACAACGGCTTTGGGTCAGATTTTTTTCGCTGCTATGTCATTTTCGTATTGTCTTTGGGCTTCCCTTCTTACCTGGGGCATATTCATTTCTGGCTCTACGACTGCTCCCCTTTTTATTCTCCTGGGTCCTTTCCCCTTCTATACTTCTTCCATTCCCGGGCACATTTGGGTTTTTGGTTTCCCCTGCATTTTTTGGGGTAAACCCATGGGCTCATCCTGGTTTTTTCGCTTTTCCTGTTACCTTGGGTATAAACCTCTCCTCGGTTTCCGTGCAAATTTTTTCATGTTTCCATCATCTCGTTTACGACTTCCCCGCCAGCTCTCTGTTTCCCCCTGAACCCCGTGCAGGAAGTTCTTCATGCCCCCGTAGTCACCTTTTTTAGTTTGGTTCATTTGCAGCCCCTTTCCCGCTTCCCCCCCCACCCCGTAACTCTACTATGTAGTCGAAGTGTGTGTGTGTGTGTGTGTATACGTACCCCAAATTTTTGGCTGCAGGGGCCCATTCACAGCTCCTGGCTCCGCCCTTCACTGGGCCGCCCGGGTCATTCTCCCTGCGCCATGAGTTTTTTATACCTCTTTTTAAAGCCATGTAAAAGGAGCCTGCCTCCACTAAAATCACTTTTCCCAAACTATTCCACTTCCGGGCCACTCTGTGACTGAAGAAATACTTCCAACATCTCTGTGATTCCCTCTGAGTCTTCAACTTCCAACTGTGCCCCCTTGTTGCTGTGTCCCATCTCTGGAACATTCTGTCTCTGTCCACTTTGTCAATTCCTTTAGTATCTTCTATGTTGTTATCATGTCCCCCCATCTCTCCTGTCCTCCAGTGTTGTCAGGTCGACTGTGAGGGGTGTGTGTGTGTGTGTGTGTGTGTGTGTGTGGGGTGTGTGTGTGAGGGGTGTGTTAGTTACCATTTTGTCCCAGGCACATTCGATTAGACACTAGGCCTGTTGATGTATGTGTGTGTGGGAAAGAAAAAACATCGGGAAAAGTTTTTCCCCCCCCGGGGAAATTTAAACCCCCACCCCAAGGGCGCTAGCCACCAGCCATCGTCGCCGGGGGTGTGTGTGTGTGTGTGTGTGTGAGGGGGAACGAAACACATCGAAAAGTTTCGGCCCCCCCGAAAATTTAACCCCCCTTCCCTGCGTGAAGCAAAAACGCCAGCCACCATGCCATCGTCGCTTTTTGTGTGTGTGTGTGTGTGGTGTGTGTGTGTACTACCTAGTTATGCCCCTAAGGTTTTGGTTGCAGGGGTCGAGTCATAGCTCCTGGCCCCGCCCCATTGTAGCCACGGGGCACTCTCCCCCGGGGCCCTGAGCTTTATCATACCCCCTTCTTAAAGCTATGTATGGAGCCCCCCTACATCACTTCAAACTATTCCACTTCCCGACCACTCTGTGACTGAAGAAATACTTCCCAAATCTCGGGTTCATCTGATCTTCCCAAATTCCAACTGTGTCCCCTTTTTGCTGTGTCCCATCTCTGGAACATTCTGTCTCTGTCCACTTTGTCAATTCCTCTCAGTATCTTATATGTTGTTATCATGTCCCCCCCTATCTCTCCTGTCCTCCATTTTAAGGGTCGATTTCCCCCAACCTCTCCTCGTAGGACATACCCTTAGCCCGGGGAAAAGTCTTGTTGCAAACCTTTTCACTTTCTCCCAGCTTCTTCACGCCTTTGGGTAGGGTGGGTTCCAAACTGGGCCGCATACCCAGTATGGGCCTAACGTACACAATGTACAGGGTCCTTAAATTTTTTATTAAGATGTCGGGAAAGCTGTTTTTAGGTTTCAGGCCCCATATGCTGCAGCAGTTATTTGGTTTAAAGTGCGCCTTTAGGAGATGTCCTGGTGTTATACTCACACCAAGGCCCTTTTTTTTGATTGAGGTTTGAGCCCTGGCCCCCCAGGCTGTACTCCGTCTGCGGTCTTCTTTGCCCTTCCCCAATCTTCATGACTTTGCCGGTGGGGTTAACTCCCGGGCCCCCTTGGTTTGGGCCAGGCTTTCCGCCTGTCCAGATCCCCCCTTTTATTTCTGCCTGGCCCCCTTCCGACTGAATTCTTTCATCAACTTCCCCCTCATCTGAAAAATGGGCACTTCGGAGTCTATTCCTTCCGTCATGTCATTTTACAAATACCAGAAACAGCAATTTGGGCCCCGGACTGACCCCCGTGGAACCCCGCTCGTCACCGGGCCCACCCCGACACCTCACCACGACCATGACTCGCTGCTGTCTTCCTGACAGGTATTCCCCGATCCATTGTAGTGCCTTCCCTGTTACCCCCGCCTGGTCCCCCCAACTTTTGCACTAATCTCTTTGTGGAACTGGTCAAACGCCCCCTTTTTAGAGTCTAAGAATATGCAATCTACCCAACCCCCTCTCTCTTGTCTTATTTCTGTCACCCTGTCGTAGAACTCCAGAGGTTTGTGACAAATTTCCCTCCCTGAGACCGTGTTGGGGGTCGTTGAAAGCTCATTCCCTAGGTGCCCACCACTCTTCTCCTGGGTTCTTTTTCCATGACCTTTCATGCCTATTTAAAGGGCAGTGACACTGGTCTGAAGTTTAGTGCTAAAGTTCATGTCTCCTTTTTTTAAAAAAATTTGGGAAATACATTTGCTGTCTTCCATGCCCGGGAGTTACCCTGTTTCGATAGATGTTTGGGAAAATCATTGTTAGGGGGACGCCCCTCCCTCTCTCAGGGCCCCATGGGAGAGTCTCAAAACTCCAGATCGTCGGTAAGCCATCCCCGCTAGTTCAATAAGGTTCATCCAACTAGGTATATTTCTACACCAAAGGGAAAGGTTGGGATAAAGGGACCACTGTGTCCCTGAAGTTTTACAGACGAATTTCCCGCTAGCATGGCCGGGGACGAACTCAAACCGTTCCCCCTTTAAAGCCGTCAACATGACTCACGAAATCGTAATGACACGATTGCAAATAAACCATACCACGGGTGGGGTTCGAA